>JAYMGJ010000785.1:0-79518 GCA_037178675.1 Scleroderma bovista | reverse complement strand
CAAGGTACTTCAAACAGGTGTTATTTGTTTTCTCGGGACCATCATTCTACAACTCTCAAGTACAATTCCCAACGGAGAACACACCAATTTCACCCGCAATCACCGACGACCCACGCTTCCGATTTTTCCGCGATTGTATTGGTGCGGTCGATGGCACACACATTCGCGCCTTCACAGCCCTTGAAGACCAGCCCCATATGCGCAATCGGAAAGGGTATCTGTCACAAAACTGCCTATTCGTTTGCGACTTCGACTTCTTCTTTACATACACGCTCACTGGATGGGATGGCTCAACTGCAGACGCCCATCTATGGAATGACGCGCATACCCAGGACTTGCGAATGCCGCAGGGAAAATATCTTCTAGCTGATGCAGGGTTCGGGACATCGGACGCTCTTCTTGTTCCATTTCGTGGGGTTCGGTACCATCTCAAGGAGTGGCGCCAGGCAAGTCAAAGGTATATTTGATTCTGCCAGTTTACCAGCGGTGACAGAGTACTCAAATTCATAACCAGGCCGCGCAATCGAGAGGAACTTTTTAATCTGCGGCATGCTTCACTCCGGAATGTAATTGAACGCATATTCGGCGTTTTAAAGCGCCAATTCCGTGTTCTCCAGTTTCCCCTCGAGTATAATATGGACATCCAAGCCCGGCTTCCCGTTGCGCTGTGCGCAATCCACAATTTCGTTCGTCGATACGACCCAGATGCCTTTTTTGACCCAGAGCTCACAGAGGGAGATCAGCTCATAGAGCTTGGAGATGAGCTTGGAGTGCTTGGAGATGGCCCTGCAGATGCAGCAGAGAGAAGGCGAGCAGACCATCGCCGCGACAATATTGCTCAGGAGATGTGGCAGGACTACCAGCAGGAGCTGGCGCATCGCGGGCTACAGGTATCATGATTCGGGTCGCAAAATCAATACTATAGTACTCGAGTCGCAAAATCAACGCTATATTGTACTACTATCGCATATGTAATACATTTGTGGGTAGACGACTGCAAGGCGATACATCGAAGGGGACACAACATCAGTCAGTCGGATGTTGACTGGCCGTGATCTCGCACAACCTGCGTGCCAACCATACCTTCCTCTCCTCTTCACCGAACTTGTGGAAAAGTATGGCCTGATTCTTGTTCTGTTCGAGCGCGAGATATTCACCGATGTCGAGTCGTTGGATGGGTGTAAGTTCATGGTGTTGCTGGAGGATATCAATAGCAGCGCCAAGGGCATCAGGTGGGGCTATAGAACGGGAAATGTCCTTGACCACAGCCGCAAGCTCCTGCATCGCTGCACCACCCACTTGCTGTGCCTGTGCTGCAACAGACAGCGGACGTGACCGCTTGCGTAAGCTAGCCACTGAGTCGGCGACCGAGGGAGATACCTTTCTCTTGGCACGACTAACACTGGTGACTGCAGATGACGTGGACTCAGAGGCGACAGATGGCGAAAGATAGCTGGATGGTGCAGATGTTGGCATGGAATTTGGGTCACTGGCGCCACTCCGTGTACCAGGAATTCGGGGAGTTACAACCGGCTGCTGGCGACTGGCCCTGGTAATCTCATCTGCAGCAACAGTGAGCTGCTCGAGGTTAAGGGAAGCGCCGCTGGAAATGAGTGTTGGAGGGGGGATATCATGTGAACCAGAACCACTGGCATCAGCCATGGTAGGGTTGGTGGTGGGGCGAAAAACAAAATGCCCCTTCCCCTTCTTGGGCATCACGGCCTCAACCTGCGTGAAATGGACGAAACCCTTCTCTTTGAAGGGCTTCGCATGTGGATGGGACTGCTCAACTGCTCAGCCGCACCATTTTTAATAATCTAATATGTTTTATACTCACCTTGACGTATCTCTTCCATACATCAGTTTGTACCAGCGTGATCCCGGCACCATCCTTATCAGAGTACGTAAATCCAGAAGCATTCTTGAGATCGACAACAGCTTCGTAGTGTTTCTTCAGCTGTAGCATTTATTAGTGATGATCAGATGATCCAGGTAGATCTAACTTACCAACTGAAATCTACGCTCGCATGAGTCGGCATCTTTCGCCCCCCATTTGGTGATCCCAGATTGGGTTGAGAAAAGCGACGCAGCTGCTGTCCAGGTTGATCTCTTGAAGTTTCCATCGCCGGCTTTGGGTAATTCTTCGATAAGAAATTCGAGAAGTGTTGTAGTATCTTCGTCTGTCCAGTGGGCAGCCTTCTTGCGAGGTTTTGTCTTTGTAGTATTGCTCTCAGATTCAACAACGGGCCCTTTCGAGCGCAATGAATGGGAGGAGTGTGACCTGTCAGACATGGAAGGAAATGTCGCTAGGTGCAAGAGCACTGCGGTGCTGGCGCAGGCTGTGTACAGGGCAACAGCTCCACGTGATCACACGTGACATTGAACTGAACATTTCAGTTTCAGTTTCGTTCCAGGTTTCACCGTCCAGACTGGACCTTAGATCAGCCTGCAAACCTGGGGAGCGGCACTCAGTAGTGATTCTGTGTCTACCACATATCGTAACGTCAGCCGGGCCTTAAGTATCCCCGAGGATCAGGTGCTGAAACAGATTCTAGCAAGTGATATTGAGCACCATGGGGATTCCGGGAGGGTTGGTGGCTGGTTATCTGGTAGAACTGCCCATCCTTGGCCGCAGGGGGACCCTCGTCATTTTCACCGGTCAGCCCACACAATCAATTCAAATTCATGCGAGTGTGACACAAATTGCTCACAGGTCTAACGGGTGTCTTCATTCTCGCATCAACAACGGCACAGACGTCCAATTCTTATCTTGCATGGAACTGTGTGTACAATTTCACATGTAACGTCATGTATGGCGTGCTGTATGCACTCTCTCCCGAGTTGTTCCCCACCAAGCATAGGGGAACAGGCAACTCATTGGTTTCATCTGCAAATCGTGCCTTTGGCGTTATGGTGCGAGCCCACTTGGACGTATTTCAGAAGTGAACGGTGCTGATGTGCCGAAAATGCAGGCACCCATCATTGCGTTGTATGCGGATATAACCACGTCCATTCCTATCTGGATCTCCGGAGCAATATTCATTGCTGCTGGCTTTCTTATATTGCTGTTACCATTTGAACCGCGGGGAAAGGCCTCTCTGTAGAACTTTAAGCTCTCGAATGCTTTAGAGAGAGTAAGTCCCTCTTTGTCTTTGTGTGATACCATAGTGATACAGCATGCCACAGGAGTGTCATGGTCATTCATCCTGAATCATATCTCACATGCCTGTTGACAATCCTGAGTGATAAACCTTGTGTTGTTTCATTGTCTCATTTTTTTTGGCCGACACGTACTCGATTTACTTTGACCCAGTATACCTTATCATTTATCTTCGGCTACAACTAGGCTCCGAGTCTGTTGCATGTTTAGATCGTCATGTAGACTCCCGAGCATTTTAGTACCTGAAGCTGAGCTTATAGCTATGCTCATCTTCAGATCTTAGCTCTGATAGCTTGGTTTGGACAACTCCTGATTCTTGTCTGCATTTTTAGTGAACAATGGCACTGATTAGTTGTGAAACAATGTGCAGGATACTAGTCTGACCAGTGAATCAACAAGGGGTCATGTAAATAAAGGTCACCATTATGTAATAATGCAAAGGAATTAGGGGTTAATATAGGGGGAGGGGGGAGGAGGGGAGAGTTAATAAGCCCCAGTCACTTGCCTCATACCTTTCACCCCACTGCCCAAGATATGAACTCACAGGCTGAAGTGGTTTTTACTAGAGGAAAAGGAACGAGGACTTCTCGAGCAGTTCCTTGATGCCCGTGTGGCTACTGTCGCACAGCGAGCCGAAATCGACAGACGTAGTATTCGAACAATACCAACCGCTTGGATCGATAAGCTTCCAATTGAGCTAGTGTCGTCAATCCTCTACAGTGCCTTTACTAGTACTAGTACTTTCTCTTGGCACCGGCGAAAACAGACGTTGGCCAGCGTATGTCGACGCTGGAGAGATACCATCCTAGACAACCCACGCTTCTGGACGACCATCCATGTGGCATCAGGCATCTCTTCCATAAAGACATGTCTGGAAAGGAGTCGTGGAAGTCCCCTTGACATTGTCATTAACATTGATGTCCGCCCTAACTTGACGGATTACTACCATTTCCACCGAGCACTGGAAATGGCTGTACCCTATGCACATCGCTGGCATAGCCTGGAGGTCAATGATTCTTCTCGTGATCATAAAGGTGGTCAATCGCTCTCAGAGCTTATTTCCGAGAGGATCAATCACTTGCATTTCCCTTCTCTCAGACGTGTTATAGTCAATAGGACTCACTCGATTTGGGACACCACATGTCTAAACTTCCTTTCCCCAGCCCTTGAACATCTGGAGCTCAAGAGATTCGTTGCTACCCCTAATTTCTCGCCACTCACCTTAAACGCTCCGAAGCCGTCTTTCACTGGACCCTTTGATCAGAGCACTCTGTCATTGCCGAACCTGATCGTGACACAGGCATTAACGACACTTTCGCTCTCGGGACAGGCAGTCGTGTTCAGGCTTCAATCAAACAGCATTCCCTTGCCATCACTCACTACGCTTGAAATGCTCAATGTCACCGGGGCAAGAGAATTCATGGATGCCATCGTAGCACCTAATCTTGAACGATTCAACTACATTTCTATGGACTGTGGTGGCGACCCACCTTCCACCGCATTGAACGAGTTTGGCTCCAAATTCGTCAATGTCCATCACCTCCTCTTTTCTTATTCCGCGACTCAATATACTCCTGGCCTATACGGTCGCGATGACTGGGTCCTTTGTCAGGCATTTCCTGATGTGCGTCATGTAGAATTGGGAGGGGGGTCATTGCCTTACCTCTTTCGCCCTTCAGCTAAAAAACCTGACTCCAATGAGCCCCCTCCTCGGCCTATAGGCACCTGGACTGAACTAGAGAGCTTGACTCTCGATGGGTTGAGCAACCAGTGGCTGAAACCTGATCACCTCCTAGCTTGGCTTACCGATCGACAAACGTTGGGGCTGCAACGGCTGCATATAACACTAAAGGGATCCTCGTCCTCGTGCTACATAGAGGATCAGATCAGGATTGATGAGTTTGCTAGGTTGTACGAGGACCTGAAAGAAATGTGCATGCTGGAGTTGGACAATGTCTGTTTACCAATGCCGGAGGTCTCTCTTTCTATGGCGGTGAATTCTTCACTGAGAGTGGTAAGCCCCTTATAGCTAGTTGCAACCTTGGATTTTATTCTCACCATATTTGGGTTTAGAAATGCTTTGGAAGGAGGTCGAGGCTTGTGGACGAGATTGCTGCAAACATGCTTAGTGGTAATGTTAATTATCTCTGGGATAGTAACATGCGCAATTGGCGGGCACATAGTTAATGGGCCAACTTGTTAGTTCCCATGTCAATCAGTCACAACGATATCACTTGTACGATGTGTTGTTACTGTATGAACGAGATGCAAAATTGCTTGTAAGCACGGAATGGAAGTGACTACATACATAATGACAGCATACAGCGGAGAGGGATACGACGTTGACTCATCGACGAATAAGTACAAGACAACAATGCCACGAGATATGTAAGAGTCCACTAACCACATATGCTCAGGAAATGGCCCCGGAAAAAGACAAAAAAAGTCTATAGAGTCTAAGGTTTTCATCCTGAAGCAGGACGCTTACATGGCAATGATCATCATCCCGGCCAGTACACACACGATCGTCACGGGCGGGGTGAGCACACAGTAACTCCAGAACACAGTGCGCGACAGCAGTCGCTCGAATGGCGAGTTCGTGGAATCCGATAACGATTTCGTGCTGTCTCTCCGCCTTACTGCGGGGTGCCCAGCCGCAGAGGACTTTGTTTTGGCCGCGGCTTTTTGCGTTATCTGGACACGCGTTGGATCAGTCGAGTAAATAAGAGAAGTGATGAAAACGGACCTGTGCGAGTGTCAAAGCGGGTGGTGAAGCAACAAGCAAGATAGAGGAGAGGATGAACACGGGGCTAAATAAAGGACGTCGTTAGCTCGCATAAATGCCAAGGGACCACAATGCTCACTCATCAAAGACTTGAATAGCGCCCTCGTCACCCTCGCTCTGCACTTTGATGTATGCTATCAAGGGCAACACAAGTAGCGGGACGATCACCATACGCGCTACGAGCGTCAGGATGACGGTCAACGTCTCCCCCTCGGGAGGCTGGTTCGCCTTCTGCGTGGGTTGATCAGTGCCTCCAATACTATCGACATCTTCATCTGGAGTTGCGGCTTGCTTCATATTTTTCCGGGCACGCAAGCTTGATGCAGAACTCGAGTGTGCCCCTTCTGCCTCCGTGTCCACATCGCCCCCTTGCCCCCGCCCTTGCTCGATGTCTTCATCATCCGGCAGATGGATAGCTCCCTTTTGCCGCCGCTTCGTGGGCTGCATCTTCAATATACCATGCAGCACACTAAATAGCGACGTAAGGGAGGGAGAGCGCGACACATCCACGCCATTGCCTTGAGCATGTCCGAGCCCACGACTCCGGGCCGCCTCTTCGTCAAGGCCTTCCTGCGTGAGACTTCGCCGCCTACTGACACTTGCACTTCCATTCATATCCGCGTCGGCCCCTCCAGCCCCGCTTACGACAACGCGAGGAACGCTCTTGCATCCCTTCCTCTTCCCATCCGCATTCTGTTCACTATCTTTGCCCTTTCTGCTGCTGCCGTCGTCCTCCCAGAACCAGCCGCCAAGCACGACCAACGTGAGGGGTACGCTGCACCCGCCTGCGCTCTCCAACGCCCCGCGCACGGGCACCATCACACTGCTTTTCAGCAACGTCTGCAGTGCAGGAATCGTGCACACTAGAGCAACAAGGGAAGCGAGGAGCGGTGGCGGCGGCGTCGGGATTGTGCGCCGCAAAAATGCGAGAATAGCAAGAGGGTGCAGATGACGTGGGCGCAGCGAAAACTTACGCGATGCTGGTGAGGGTACTGCACCGAGCGTCGGTGAGGAGGCCGATGCGTGAGACATGGGCGAAAGATGGGACGGTACCCGCTGGGCTACTATTCCACGGCTGGCGAGTGTCTCGTCCGAGTCCGTCTCCAGGTCGGAGTCGGAGGGTGTTTGGAATGGCGAGTCTGTTAGCTCGTCACCGATGACAGCGGGGGGTACGTGGAGGGTATGGTGCTGCGGTGGGTGGTATCGCACGTGGGATTGGGGATGTGGAGATGGAGCGCCGCCGTCCTGATTCGTCCATGACTTTGTTTGCTCCAATTCGTCTTGGTAGTGCACAAGTCGCCCCGTAGAGACGTGTGTGGTATCGCCCCCGTAGTCGTGGTGTGCACCGGGAGGCAAGACTGGGGTGTCCTCGGGTTCCTCGGAATCGCTTGCTTGAGTAAGTAGCCGTACGCCATAACTCCACCGAAGCTGGAGAAGAGTGAGGTCATATTAGCGAGTGCGATGAATGAAAGGCGATGGAGTGACTGGAACAGGCGTGCTGGATGATGCACGGACACGTGATAGGATGGACATGCGAACGGCACGCCAAATAGGGCGTAGAAGCCTTTGCGCAGCGACTCTTTGCGATGGCAAGCGGAGTGGCCAAGGATATCTGGGAATGGACAAGCACTTACCATCATACCGAGTGTGCTGAATACAACGAGGTAAGTGAGCGCCCTGCCAAACATGGCGTTCTTATGGTCGTCTTGTCCCCATTTCAGTCCCTGCACGGTTGCAACGAGGGATTGTACCAGTGCGATGGGGAGTGAGTTTGAGTTCATGAACATGGATGCTGCGGTGGCGAAGTGCCTGCACCACGTGTAAATGGTGCAAATACGCGCGTTAGAGATTGACACACCTCTGCGATGCTTTCAGCCGCCATATGCGTGCAAGGAGGTTCGCGACGAGGCCAGAGAGTGCCGAAATGAAGACAAAGAAGAGTGGGATGACCCATAGCTCGCGAAGTTTCTCTGAGGCAAGTGTCAGGAAATGGTCGAGATAGAGATTGACGGTGGATCGTACCTAATGTAAGGAAGAAGGCAACTTTTGAGAAGAGGAGTGCGGGCGTGAATAGGAAGACATTGATATGATTGAGTGCCTGCAAGAATGAGCGATGAGCGGATGAGTGGAAGCAAGACACGTACCTTTTGTGTCCGTTTGTCTGCGATGTCTTTCCGGGCAAGATAGTACCCAGACAGACAGACAAGGAAGACCTGTGCGATGGCCTGGACGGGGGTGAGTGTCGTCGCCGAGCAGGACAGCAAGGACATACCTGGAATACAGTGAAGAGCAGAGGCAGAATCGGAGTGCCTGCAATGTGCATCGGACGAAGCTGCACTGACAGAATTCAATTTGCTTTTTATACAGTTTTGGTCATAATGGAGATGGCACGTGCGAACCAATGCGGCTGTGCAGCCAAGAGACTGGCTTGGCGCTCCTGGACTCCGGCCATGTTTGCGCAGCATTTCGCAGCCATCGATCACCTGGAAATCCGACAAGTAGCAAAGTCAAGTAGTGCAAGGCTCTACATTTGCGTTTTCCCAACTTCTAGGTTAGCGTCAACTATGTAAGGTCCTTACCTCCGAGATGAAGCTTCTTTGTCAGCCCCAATTTCATTCATACGCCCTCTTCCTCAAGCCGAGGGTGAGCCCAACGCGACATTGCGTCTCGCAATTATCCATCTACCTACTAACTGATTCCTTTTTCTTACTCGAAATGCCGCCTGCGTCGGCAGAACCCTTGCTCGCGAATGGAAATCCAAATTATAACTACTGAAGTACTGAAGGGTATTGAAAGGTTGGTTGTCAACCGAATCACACGGGTCCAAAGAAGGCAAAAAGTTCTGTCGTGATATGTTCCCACGATATAACGAAATCCCAGAACCCTTTGCTCTGCGAGCAAGGGAATCACACCATACTTCTGCCCTCTTGCATTTCGGTTCATCCTTATCAGTACGTCCCTTACGGTGATTTTACCCTGAGACTGGGAACAGAGCAACAGTTGACTTGCTTGTCCTTATCAAACCAAGTCTCGCTTTGATGGTCTGAATATTTTACATGCACCGTTTGAACATCAAGAAGGCTTGCTTCAGTGGTACGATATGCATGTTGTTAAGCCATACTCAAGGGGGTCTTTTGGTCTCGACCCGGATGTTGTAGTGACCTTGAATTCAGCGTCCTCCAGAGACTGCTATCATGTCACGTACCAGTGTCAGTTTTTGTCCACAATATTTACACTCGAAATGCCGCCTGCGTCGGCAGAACCCTTGCTTGCTGCATGCACTTTGGACTGCTTAAATTGATTACCTGATGGCTATCAGATGCATAGCACTAGTAACTAGTATATAGTATTGATCTCTTCATCTGCTATGCAGAAGACACCATCCAAGGGCATGCCACTGGCCACATGATTGTCAAACAAGAGGTCCAAGCAAGAATGATTGCTAGCCATGGTGGAACTAGCAATAGGCATGAAGGTGATAGTGACTACAAATGTAGAGACAGACCAGGATATTACCAACAGCACACATGGAACCATCATGGACATAATACTGCACCCTGACAAAACATACTCAAAGGAGGAATGAGACATGGTCTTGAAGAATGTACCATTATACCTCTTGGTGAAGCTAGAGCACATGCAACTGCAAGCCAAACCATTAAAAGGTCTAGAGGCAGTTGTCATATTCATTGAACTTGTTACCAAGTCTATGCAAGTCTGGGTTGTCAAGAATGATGGAAACCAACCACAGTAAATGGTCAAATGGCATCAATTTTTGATTACAGCAGCATATGCATTCACAGACTATCAATCACAAAGTTGAACAATCCCATACATTGTAATGGATATAGCAACACACCACCTACAGGGGGCCTTAGCCTGTTCAACCTCTATGTTGTGCTCTCACGCAGTTCAGGGAAATCAACCATACAAGTGCTGAGGGATTTCGATGCCAAAGTATTCCAAGCTATCACATAGCTTGCAACTACTTGCCAAGGATGATTCATTAAAAAAAACTCGACATGGAGACAAAAGAGCAATGGGAAAGAAATGGAAGAGGGCGGCAGCGAAACTGAAGGGAAGGAGACTTGGTAAGGACGAGATTGAGAGATAGAGAGGTGCCAAACAAGGCGATTACTAATAGGACACAAGGGCGAATTTTATATTTCTCACGCTCGTCCAGAAAAGGGAACGTTTTCCAAACTGGCAGGTTCTCACGATTTAACGAACTCCCAGAACCCTTGCTCTGCAAGCAAGGGAATATGTTAAAGCACGAGTCTCTCAATTGCTCCCTATCGTTGTATTTGTAGTCTGTTTCTCGCTCGTAGCGCTGCCCTCCGACTCGTCCCTACACCTGCGGAGGACCCATGTGGCTGTATATGCTCAATTCCTATATGTGTCCCGTTCCTTCCTCGAGTGCCTCAACCCATTAGACATATGTTAAAGCAAAAAGGCCCTGTATCGAAACCAACATACTCTTCCCCCCCCCAGGCATATATGTATCCTCCACTCTAATGTCCATGTCATTGCAGATGCCTCCTTGCATGCTGGGGCTAATCACTGAATAAGGCACTATGTGATTGTAAAGTGGAGTGTGGAAGCCAGACCAAGAAGCCAAGAGGCCTGGACTGCATTGTCATTGCAGGGACAGATATGATATGGGAAGAACCTTCTGTTGGAATATGCAAATGAAATGTCGGTAATCACCTAGAGCATAGATAGCATTCGCCCACGCTGTCCCATCCACAATCTGATATGCCTTATCTCATTCGTCCCTGACTTAACTGTCTTTTTTTTCTTTCTTCCCCTCTGCGGTGTTTTCTTCTCTCTGCGAGCTGATGCATTTCCATATGTTTTTACTTGAGCTGTTGTAGTGTATCTATTTCCATTTAGCCTACATATGTGTTTAGCAGATATCGAACCCAGCTCATGAACATTATGGCTACAAATACAACAAAATGCATACTGCTATGAATCACCGCGGCCCAGGAGACGACCATGACATTGCTTCCTCCATGAGGTTCAAAATCGAGGGCAGAACTCGAATCAATCCGCGAGGACGACGTCACTAGCGGGCTATCGTGACACCACCATTAGTCCCTGTCTCATGTTCTTGAGCTCCACTCAGAACCTGCTCCGTCATTTTCGCAGCGCACATCACCCTCGACGAAAGCCATGTCAATGTCGTGCATAAATTTCCTTGGAGAGCACGGAAAACTCTGGGTCCAGTGGGATGAGTAAGTTCGATGGGAACTGATCGAGGAATCCACTCACCAGCGTCAGTGGTGAGTTTTCTCCTAAACAGATATTCATGGTCGGCATGAGCGGGAAACCCTCCATTTCCAGGCTGCAATGTTCTTTCAAGTCATGGTAATACTGTAGGATGTGAAGATTGAACGGAATAGCCTCCGAATCATGCTTTGTATGTACAAGCTTCATGCGCAACTGGCTGAAGCCAAGTCGTCGTCGATCCACGAGCCAATCGATAAGACCAGTGAAACTATTGGGAAAATTACCACTGGAAGGGTCGAGGATAACCAAACTCTCGAGGCCATTCCACCAGTCTGCGGGACGCCCAGCACATGATAAACCGGGAGCAGAATGGAAGAAGGTCAGGATGTCCTTCCCAGTTAGTTCTGCATGCCGCACACCGGGGAGGGCCGCGCAGAAAGCCATAGCATTACAATAGTCGTGGTAATCAGAGGAACAGCGCGGTATGACATCGGAAAAATAAATGTGACGGACTTTGCTGAACTTGGGTCCCACTTCACCAAATGCAGCGGAAGGAGAATCGGAAGAATACTTGAGATATTCAAGATTCGGTGATACAATCGCTTTCATGAACTCCTTCGCCCCAAGGACTTCGACAGTAAGACTTCTAAGAATGGGAAAGTGGATACTATTTGGCTGAAGTAGCAACTGGGTGACATCCCCGAAGAGTGCAAGTGTCGTCAATTTCTGGGTTGGGATAAGATTCGGGAATAACGGATGCTCCAAACCTCGATGGGATGCCACCCTCAAAGTTTGGAGTACAGGGATTGCCGACAAACTAGACAATGTAGTGAACTTTCCAAGATCCAGGTGTTGAAGAGCAGGAGTATGTGCTAGCGAGAAGAGTGGATATATATCTTCATCAGTACCAATTCTAACACGACAGAGGGAAGGGAGTTCTAGGTGTTTGAATTTGTCGAAGATAAACGTCATGAACCCATCTGGATAATAACCACTGACGTCACCGTGGTCGATTGCTTCGAGGGTATGCCAGCGAAAGGCACAGGACATGACAATGTCCAACAGTGCAATAAGCTTAGGGGCAGGCATCCATCTTGGGGAACCGCCGTCAATGACAATGTTGAGAGGTGCCTCCCGACTTCTCTTCAAGTGAGTCTTTATCGAAGACCTGTTCAACCAGGTTACATTGATAGTAGACCAGAGGCTCGGACTATGCAGGATGATATCTCTCCATCGGCACGAGACACTAGCCAACTCCTGCTTCCGCAGAGGACCACAATAACGATGGATCTCGATGCTGAGAATGGGCAACAGCAACTCGGTAGGAAGTCGATGGATAGGAGGTGGCCTTGTTCGGATGAGTTCGTCGAGTTTGGCACGATGCACTGAAATTAATTTGCGAGCATCTAGCAGCTCTTTGGCAAGCTTTCGTGCCTTGTTTTCCAATCGAGCCAGTTCAGCTCTTGCCGCTGCAAGGTCGCCCATAATGCGTTATGGGTTGGCTCTGCACTGCTAAGGCACGTTAGTTGAATCGCTCCATCTGCAGCGAACAGGCTCGGGTTCTTTGCCTGTAGCAACCTGGGGACGTACCAGATGCACTACGAACCTGGACTGTTGAGCGTTCGAGGTAGAGTCGTGCTTCCCCATCGAATTACGGAAAGATTCGAACATTTCGTCCTTCTACCAATTCCCGAGTAGGAGCCGATCGGAGGCGACCGTAGTCCGCGTAAGGTGTCAGCTGAACTTACATGCATGCTCAACGTGGTATTGCAATACACTCGGAGATTGTTACCAAACACTAGACTGAATGGTACAACAGGGCCTGGCAGCAGTTACAGTTTTTCATTGGAACGACTCGCTCATATATGTGGCCCCTGTTAGCAATCGTGGGAATTTGTATCGCAAAACAGGTAGCTGAAGTCACTATGGCTCGAATACACAGCGCCGAGTACATATGTGCTGAGTCGTGAATTAGTAGTGTAAGTGCCGCGACACACATCTCTCCTGAGCAGCTCGAAGTACTTTCGCCACTCGCTGAGGTTGCACCCACTGAGAGCCAGGTAAAATCAGTGGTACTTTCCCATGCATGGCACAAATGACCCCCAGACAGTATGAACGAGCTTGGAGAGGCACGAGCCGAATTGGCTCGACTAGAAGCAAGTGCAAAAGATCTCCTACGCCAGCTCCTGGACGTTCGTGCCGCAATTTCACAACAGAGAACCAAAATCAATGAATTGATCAGGCAAAGGCCACCAGCTATCGATCACTTGCCAACCGAAATACTTCTGTCCATCCTCGTCTTTGCCATCCACGCTCAACCCTCTTTCAAGCGGAAGCAACAATTGGCTGGGGTATGCCGCCGGTGGAAGAATATCGTCCTTGATAGCCCAATGCTCTGGTCCCTAATCAGGGTTTCTCGTCGAGAAAGCCTCATATCGTTAAGAACGCACCTGAAGAGGAGTGGCAATACACCTCTCGACATTCTCATTGAAGTGAAGGACGGGTCTTCAGGAGTACATGATACGTTGACTCTAGACATCCGAGTCGTCCTGGCCCATGCCCATCGCTGGCAATCTCTTCTTGTAGTCGACCGGCGTAGAACAGAGGATGACCAAGTGCTCGGGGAGTTCATCTCCTATGTGACCGCTCATACAGAGTTTCCTTCTCTAAAACATGTCATTATCCCTGATTTTGGGGATGTGGCATATCCTACCTTTCTTTCCCCAGCTTGCGCTCCAGCCCTTGAACATCTGGAGCTCGCAGACTATTCCCCATCCGACGATTTTTTACCAGTCACCACCCTGAAGAAACTCGAGCTCACATTCAACTACTACGACCTCAGCGTACCTTCTTCATTCCTCTCCCGTATTCCGACAAATGCTCTGACAACACTTAAACTCGAAGGGGAAACTTCCAACTGGTCATCTCAAACCGATAGTATCCACTTTCCGGCTCTTAGTATACTTACTCTCAGGGTCACTCATACGCGTCGAATTTTGCAAGCGATTGTAGCTCCAAATCTCCAACGGCTCACCTATGATGCTTCCTTTGAATCGGAAGATGTGTTCAGTGGTCTCGGATCGAAATTCCGCAGTGTTCGTAGCCTTCATATGCCCTGCAAATTTTTAGATCCACCCGATACTGTCCTTCTCTGCAAAACATTTCCTGGTGTACGTCATGTGGAGCTGAAACAATGGAACTTTATGAATTTCTTCGAGCCTTGTTTCTGCACTGCAGACCCCGCGGAAAGTCCATATCGTATCGATTGCTGGAATGATCTGGAGAGCCTCTCTCTTTGGGAACCTGATGCCGAGTGGACTGAAGGGCTTGATGACCTCTTGCGATGGCTTACACACCGATGGAAATCTGGCCTACCTCCGTTACATGTGAAACTAACTGGCATTCGAGTCGACAAACCCCCGGAAGCTATGCTTGACTATTCCTTGCAACTTTATAACAAGCTGAAGGCATACTGTATCTTGGAGTTTGACGTGCCAGTGAAAGTACAACCGCGTCTCGCTGTGGAAGCTGATTCTGCCCTCTGGTTGGTGAGTACATTGACTCCTCATGAAATTAGCGAGGGATTTAGCTTGGCCCTGTTACTGTAGCATTTACTTGGATTCACTTGGAGCCCGTGGACCTGAACTGAAGATCAGGCTCGAAGGCGGGATGCTAGTAGCATGTTTCTGTTGTAAAGAACCCAATGCAATTCGATCCAAGTGGCTGTTTGTCCGCTTAAGCAAAGAGACTGAGTCCACGCAGTACACGAACTAATGTGATTCCGGCTCAGGTATTACAACATATCGAGGAAAGACGGCATCCGAGACAAATATACCTTTCAGCAGTCCTCCCAGAGCATTGATGGGCCAGTTGTCACACCTTCAGTAGTGTTATAGCGTCGATTGGCAAGTCCTCGCGACCCTGGGTGCGTTACGGCTGCCGGTTCGCAGGTTGAGTGGGATTCTCATGTGTCTCTCATGGCAAGTCAGCGTGGGTGCTCGTTCACCCTCTACTAGGTACTATGTATTTGAGATATGTCCACATTGACAGATCCGCCTTGCTTATTTGGCACAAAATTCGTCACAGTGTAGTAAACGAAGCTCAACGTACTGCTGAAGGAAGTTCCTTAAGAACGTGGACAGGTGCGGTCATGTCAATATGTCGAGCTTGCACGTCAGGATGATCATGGGAAAGGGAAGTATGTAG
Organism: Scleroderma bovista; assembly: GCA_037178675.1. Taxonomy (NCBI): domain Eukaryota; kingdom Fungi; phylum Basidiomycota; class Agaricomycetes; order Boletales; family Sclerodermataceae; genus Scleroderma; species Scleroderma bovista. The sequence goes on along the minus strand of JAYMGJ010000785.1, from coordinate 64,135 downwards.
TAGATCTAATCGACATCAACCTCGTGCTCCACGGAACAAAAATAGATAACGAAACGGTAACGAGTGAATGCAGGTGGGGGAAACTTGTGAGATAAATGTAGACACAGCACTGGCACGGTCAGTGTGTGGATGTGTATCATACTAATATGGCGTGCATGAAGGAAAAAAATGTGATTTAAAGACTCTAGATTACAATGGATATCCAGATCGGTGAGAGGGAGGAAGAGCTTTTTCGATGACAGGATAGACTGGACGATCATAGATATGCAGATTCTGAATGAGTGATAGAACGGGGGAGGGGGTGGAGAGCCCATAAAAATATATAGAACCTACACCGACCATTAGCCTCCATCGCCATGATGCTGTCCTGACCAAGCGAGCCGTCCCCTCCAACATTTTCGTTACAGTCATGATCTACGCCGCAGTCCGGCTAGGATTGCGTGCGAGTGTAGCACCAGTGCGCTGAGCCTGGATACTGCTAAAACGCTGCAATTCTTCTGGTTTCATCGAAATCTTGCTCCCGAAACCGACCTTACGAGCAGCCCGACGGATGAACGAGACACGGTTCGAGTATAGCGATTCGTGAATCGAGGCAGCGCGAGATTGGGTACGGACCATCGGGACACCAGTCTCTGCAGCTGCAGCGGCGACAGCACGGCTGTGACGTTCACGCATACTCTTGATCACAGTAGCCTTCATGGCGAACTTGATCCAGTCCAGAGGAATGAACCATATGATGTTCTACAAGAGAAATGAATGAGAATCGCCATGTTTGGAATGTCAACAAGAGAGCGTACCCAGACCCAGATAATACCAATCCAACCACCCGAGATCGACCGAATGTCAGTGAAGCCCCAGTTAGCATAGGCAGCAATGAGCGACGAAATGAGCTGAGCGATACAGAATGCACCCATGAGAGCGTATGACGGACGCTCCATGAAGAAGAATCCATGCGAACGGGTGACGAAGATCAAAGCTTGCGAGATGATGGCAACTTGGAGGTAGACGATCATGTGCAATTGGTGATCGTTGTTTGTCGCAGGCTTGGGCAATCCGTCGAACGAGACACCGAACTTGTCATAGAAGAACGTCGTCTTTAAGATGATGGTGACTAGGGCGATACTAATTGCCGATTAGCATCAGAAAAAGACAACTCAAACCACTTCACTTACGTCGAAAGTGTCAAGAAGAGACCATAGGCAATGGCATACGAGAAAATCTCCGCCAAATCCCATGAGTCTGGAGTCATCGATGGCAAAACACGGTCAACTGAGAGCGTCATGATGGTACCATCATTAAGCAGGGCAATGATCAGGACCATGAACGGAGGGAAGTCATATTTGAAGGCAAACGCGAGGATGGCGAAACAAACGACGATACGGATGGTCACGGCACAGGCGTAGATCGAGTAGTTACGCATACGCTGGAAGATGATACGAGAGCCGCGGATGGCATGGACGATGGTGGAGAGACCAGGTTCAGTAAGGACGATATCAGCAGCACCACGAGCGGCATCAGTGGCACCTTCAACGGCAATACCAACGTTGGCACGGGAAAGAGCCGGGGCATCGTTCGCACCATCACCAGTCATAGCACACAGGTGACCAAGACCTTGCAAACGCTTGACAATTTCATACTTGTGCTCAGGGAAGACACCAGCAAAGCCGTCAGCGTCCAAGATCATCTCATCCAAGTTCATGTGCTTGCCACCGGGAGCAGGTCCGTCCTTCAGCACCTTGGCCGGGTACATGTGGTCACCTAGACCCAGACGACGACCAGTTTCCTTGGCGATAGCGAGTTGGTCACCGGTAACCATTTTGACCTTGACACCGAGAGCAAGAGCATCGTCGATCGTCTGTTTGGTGTCATCACGAGGGGGATCGAAGATGGCAAGGAGACCGATAAGTTCGAAACCGTTACCGTCAGCCTCTGGGTCATCACCCTCAAGCTCCTCATAGGCGACAGCAAGAGCACGGAGGCCACGAGTAGCGAACTCCTCAACGTCAGCCTCAAGCCTGTTCTCCAGTTCCTCGGTCTTGTTGCGAGAGCAGAGCTCAATGATGATACCAGTCATTCCCTTGGTGACACGCTTAAGTTTTCCAGAAGACTCCTCACGGTATGTGATCTCAGTGCGTTTGTCAACGGGGTTGAAAGGCTTGAAGTCCAATAACTTAATACCGGCACGAGCCCGCGCAGTATCGCCGAGTGCGGCAACAACGGAAGTATCAATAGCATCCTGGTTCTCCGTGCGAGAAGCATAGGCAGCGAGAAGGATGACATCATCAGCAGAAAAAGGGCCGTATGTGCGGATGGTCTGTCTGTCGATAGTAAGTTTGTTGGTCGTCAGAGTACCAGTCTTGTCGGAGCAAAGAATGGTGACACCAGCGAGCTCCTCGATGGCGGTGATACGGGTGACGATGGCCTTGTGCTTAGCGAGTTGCTGAGCACCAACAGCAAGAGTGACGGACAGGACAGTGGGCATGGCAATTGGGATACCGCCGATCAAGAGCACGAGGATGTTGTTGAGACCGCGACGGTAGTTGTAGCGGAAACCAGCGTAGAGGACCAATATCTCAGCGATAACGAAAATACCGATCGACACCAAGCAGAAAGAACCGATCTGAGCCAAGATCTTCTGCAAGTGACCAGTGGAGTCATCATCCTGGCCGACGAGGGAAGCAGCACGACCGAAGAAGGTGTTAGCACCTGTGCAGATCACGACGCCCTCGGCTTCTCCTTGCTTGCAAGTCGAGCCACTGATAAGCAACTGGTCAAATTGCGTTTCTTCTACGAGATACCACCGACCACTTACGAGAAACATTGATCGCCGTCCTTCTTGCTCTGAGGGAGCGATTCACCAGTTAGAGCAGCTTGGTCGATGGAAACGTTGATTGCCTCTGTGAGACGGCAATCCGCTGGAACGATGTCACCGATCTTGAAAGAGATCATGTCACCAGGAACAAGATCTGCTGATTCGATTTCTTGCCACTGTCCGTTGCGCCTAACCTTTGCCTTTGGAGCGAGAGAGTCCATAAGAGCTTTAACGGCATTACCGGCGTTACGCTCCTCGTAGAAACCGATCGCAGAGTTAATGAATAGAAGCAGGACGATACCGACGAAATCTTCCCAATCTGGGGGCTGACCACCACCGTTTGAAAGGGCGATGGCCACAAGAGCAGCACCTTCCATAACCCAGGAGAGAGGGTTCCACATGAAACTCAAAAACTAGGCGATATTGGGCGAGAGTAAAGGGGACAGCAAAAGGGGGCTTACCTGGAGAATAGCATTCTGTTCTTCTTGCTCGAGTTTGTTGGGGCCGAAGATCTCGAGTCTCCGTCTAGCCTCATCAGTGTCCAGGCCATTGTCGTCGCATTGGAGGAGTTTGAAGACATCCTCCACCACGATGGTTTCTAGGTCAACCTTTTCCTTATCGTAAAGGTCTTCTGCCTTAAGCTCGATCTTCAAGGCATCAAAATGAGTGCGCTATCAATCGGTACGGAGAGTGGAGACAGACCATGGACATGTCCACATTGGCATCTGCCAGGGAACGGGTTACACAAGAGGTAAGTAGGGAAATGACGGGTACACTTACGGGTCGGCTTCTGTTCATCGTGGCCAAAGTCCTTATACTCCCTTTTCTTCTTCTCCACGACTCCCGAGGAGGATACGGGCGAATCATCGCCCTGCTGGCCTGGGACCTTCTGTGGGTCCGACATGGGGCGGACAGCGAAATGGGGGGTGGGAAGTGATCAACGACGGGAAGGAAGAGAGCCTTATGTAGGTCTACTACTGGCTGAACGGAGACGACGAGGACAGCGACGAGGAGCGGAAAAAGAGGTGAAAGACAAGTGTGTCAGCGTCGCACAGAATCCAAACTTTTTATATTTGGGGGCACCAAAATTCGAAAAAGATCTAAACAAACAAAATAAACAGGAACAAATAAGCCTAACCGTCCGTTCCGCCGTCGTCGAATCTAAACACAAATTTGGAATCAACCCTGCGATCCTGCGATTCCGCACCCGATTCTAGCCATTTCCCCTCACTGGGGATTGTCCAGTTGTGATCGACCATTAAGAGGAGGGATGGGGCACTTGGTATGCTGGAGGTTATCAGCGGGCTACTACGTAACTAGAATGCACTCGCGTGCCAAGGCCTTCCGCTAGTGCAGCATCGAAGTCTTGGCCACGGACAAGAACTTCTTGAACAAAAGCAACCATTGCTAAGCTATGATACGCCACTACCCGCACATACATAGCATTCCAATATTCATATTCTGATCCCGGCGACCACCCAAGCGTCTTGTTTCCTGCTACTCCCAGGCCAAGCCAACAACGTGGCCCACTAAACTGCTTGTAGGGTATTTTCATGATCTGGTGCTGTGCTGTTGGTCCGCCGCGAGTAGTGCTAGATGTCCTCTGCACCGTGCGGTAAGCCATTGTTTCAGCTCTGTCCATGTGCCCATCAACTTTATCTCATGATGTGGCCTCGAGTGTATTTACCTTAAGTCCACGGTGGCCATCAATCGGACTTGGCATCTGTATCGATGCACCTCCCAACCGCAGAACTGAGCGTCATCTCATGGTCGGATTCTTTTTCTTTTTCTCTTGTGGTCTCATTGGAATTTCTTCTTAGAAAACCCCAAGAGGTACCGCGGAAGCATGATGGCGAGTAAACACCAAGTGTAACGAGGTCACCATTTGAAACTGGTCAAGGATGACGGTCTTTGTTGGCAGTGCCGTCGTGGCTTAGATAATAATTAAATTCTAACTCGGTGGTCTTTGAGTTCATATAGGATAGTAGTTGGTCTCTCTAGTGTGCGCAGGTTGTGGGGTTGTAGGATAAGTCAGGTTTGGTGATCAAGAGATTAAAAGGAATGTCGCTTTACCCTGATCCGAATGGTCTCAAGTCTACTTGACCCGCAGTTACCATTCAGACCCACCCGATCCCGATCGGGCCCGATCTGCGTTTCATCACTCAGGCAGGGACGAATCTCTTTGACCCACAGCGAGCTTTTTTCGCTGTACGTCGGGTTCCAAAGGAAAGCTGCTACGTGCGAATACTACGCACGTCAGGGGTCCCCACCTCAGCGGCCGACTTCTGCTCCAGAGATTGTCCTTCAAGTTGCTGTTGGAAACGTACCTTGACACCCGAGACATGACAGCCCGGAATTTGATGAAATGAGTCGTCCATAAATATATCCTGTTTCTATACTTAGTCAAGGACGAAAGAGAACTTCGAAGAGTAAAGACAACGTTCATGTTCTAGAGGATGGATAGATCTGCGAAGCTGGCGCTGAACCTCGACTCTTTCAATCTCAACTCACTCATGGCATGACCATAAGCTCTCGTGTGGGTGAGATCTCTCTCAAACAGGCTGAGGTCGTTTCGTACCACATGAAAGGGTGATTGTTCATATCAATCAATGGTACTTGACGCTCTGAACTGTCCACCACTTTTTGTCAGAGCTATCTTTAGTCCAGCACTTGAGAACAATTCAAAACGTCACTCCGTACGTACGTACTCTTGGCCCCACTCTATTTGCCCTTTTCAAATGTATTCGCAGCACCGCGTCTAGACTGGTGAGCACACCATCCAGTCAGTAATGTCCGTTTGTCCCACGTCAATAAGCTACTCACGATCCATCAGCGGACTCGAGCCGCGTTGCAACACGGTAGTACCGGTCTGTTTGCAAGAAGATTACTTCGCCAACTGGTCGGGTAAGGTGCCCAAGAGTCTTTCGGCCGATGATAACCCCAGTGCTCTCCATCATTTTATCACATTTCTCGATGCGATTAATGTTTCTCTGCTCGCGTGCGACCAGAGGCTCCTACACACACATTAAATTAATTGCGTCACAGGGACCAATGACCAGTCCATATCTCCCGTAACCAGTCGCACCTTACACACCTAGGGTTGCTGCTAAGGTAAGGGCTCTTGGACACTGAACGTTCTTACAGGATTCTTTGCCCGTCAATCAATTGACCTGGGTCGTACCGTTTGCGGTTGCTACGCCGCCAACCACATCGGTGTCCCGCTAATGCGGATCAATGGTTCAGCCGCACTGGTACACTTCCGCAGTCCATCCTATAGTACTAGGTTATCCCATACTTGCAACGTTTAGCAGTGCCCCATCTCTAGTCCGCCGACGCATCATTACTACTTATCACTGCCACAATTCAAACGCGCAAACACCTCGATTCCTCCCCTCATGCACAGGTCCACCGCGTGAGTCGGAGTCATATAAATCATGCGTCTCACATTCCGAGGAAGGGGATGCTGTGCTAGGGTGCACTGCCTTCAAGTCTGGGATACGACGGCTGGAGTAGCTCCTTCCGGTACTCCACCTCGAACTACATTGTATGTTGGATCAAGGCAACCGACTCCCATGTCCTATAACAAGACATCATATTTTCCCATGGCTAGCCTATCTCGTTCTGTTTTCACATAGCAATGGCCAATATTCTCATAGCCGTCTCGGTCATCGTTCCATCATTTTGATGGAAGAAAGCCCACTAGCTGCTTCCGGTGACGGTCAGCGACTCAGCCGAATCCCGTCGAGTCTCGGCGAGCTCGACCAGTAAACCGACAGACTAATCACTACAAGTGTCAACGGACCTCGCCAAATCCGCCTCCAAGTGACTAGCTGACCCTTCGTTCTCCTGACAACTTGACGTGTGACTATAGTGGCGTTGGGTATCTTCCGCTGTCTATGTTATAAACCAAACTCAAGTAAGCATGGGACGGCACAGGAGAAACGATCTTTGTACAGCATTGCAGTCCGTGTATACAACTTGCTAGGTGGTGTTTAATTTCTCCAAAATTTATTTTGGCACTGTTTGACTTGGAGCCGTGAGTTGGAACGTTGCCAACTCATGCAATGTGCTGTACCCCTGTGGCTTGATCTTGGATTGACGGGAATGTCCAGTGTTGCCCTGACCCAAACGCGTGGTCCGTTATAATGACGATGCAGGTATAGTGAGCCGTCTTGCATCGTAGCAGGACTTGGATACTTCTATCTTCACTACCAATCATGCTTTGTAGATGCCGCTGTGTAACTTCATTGACATTATTTCTGTGTCTTGACTCACCTCAGTCAAATACTCCTAAATCGTCCGAGTGCAGCTATTTAGCAGCATCTCGGCCTCCAATCGAATGGTGATTTTTTGGCTGGGTTCCAGTGTAACGCTTCCGAGCTGGCAGGTGATCGAAGGGCTTACAAAACTCAAGTACTCACACTCGAATTGGCCACATTATGTGCACTTCAACCGGTTCTTGATGGACCCAGCTCCGACTGCTCACACTACGGTTGACAAACTCCGACACGAGCTGTGCGACATACGTACACACCGGTGACTCATAGTATTCGGCGAAGCGTGTCTTCTGACTTCCAATGACAGTTCGATCCCCATCTTCAACGTTCAAACCAGAACGTTCAACCTTGACTAGTCTGGACTCGTGATTCCTGATCAGTTACGCCAACCCTCGATAACAATAGGTAATCCCGGGAATCCTGGGATTCTGGAATCCTATGAGTCGATACTAAATATTACCGTATTAGTGAGTTCTCTGCAGCTCGGAGCCTCGGATGTCCTGGACGAATCATTCGAATTTCAATAATGAGCAAGTATAAACTGAACATACAATTATCATACAAAGTGTAAACCGGGTCGGCATCCTTGAGGTCGGCAGTATTATTCTACCAGGGTGTATGAGAAAATCCGGAAATTTGGATGGGAGTCTGAACTCGAAATGCCGCCTGCGTCGGCAGAACCCTTGCTCACGAATGGAAATCCAAATTGTAACTACTGAAGTGTATCGAAAGGTTCACAACTTGCAAAGTAAGTCAACTGAATCACACGGTTCCAAAGAAGGCAAAAAGTTCTGTCGTGATATGTTCCCACGATTTAACGAAATCCCAGAACCCTTTGCTCTGCGAGCAAGGGAACTTTCGGCAAGTATCCCTTCCACGGCAACACCTAAAACGTCTCGAGTGTACTTTGGAACGACAACCATTGAACAACTTGACCAAATCTGTCACATATCAACTGTTCAGGCTGATGGGCAGGAGGCACCTTAAGTGCTTCCAGACTAAGTCTGACCAATGAGAATTTCTGCTCAATCCACGACTGGACGTGACAGCGGCATGGAGTGAAATCAGATTCAGGGGAAAGGTTGGGTCCCCACATCCCCCCTCAAATGCCGTAGCGGTTTCTTTATGATCTCGACGGAGCTTCGCGCCAATACACGGCGTATTGCAAACAGGTCACTTCCTTGATGATGATAAAATCAGTCCAACGGCATCGGGGGAACAATGATGAAGTATTACATTTGCTATCAGCATTCCCCAACAGTATGCGCGATCATTTGCTGCATCTAGCATTGTGAAAAGGGGATGAAGTTAGTTAACTTCTGGATTTCTGTACTTGTGCCAGCCGTGGGATAAAAGCGCGTTCATTGTATCACGTGACTGGCCACCGCGACGCAAAACTGTCATAGGCGTAGTCGGTCGTATTATTACAACATAGTTTATTTCATTTCAATAGCGTTCCGACTCTTCTCGAGACACGAACGATGCCAGTTCGCACAGATTCACTCGCAGAAACACTCTCTGCATCAATACCAAAGATATTTGATCAAGCTCAAAATACAACAGCCAACCATCAGAAGAACGTAGTCGCCCTACACAAGATCCACAGCGATGCAGCTGCATTTACAGAATCAGTTCACAACGGGAGGAGCATTAAACTGACTGGAGAACGACTATTCGAGGATGCTTTCATTGATGTGTTGTGCCGCGTCTTGGTGATCAAAAAGGGAGTGTCGCAAGCAGAAAGAATCGTCAAATTCGTGGGGGCGTATACAAAGTACATGAATGAGCAAGGTTGGTGACCTTCCATGAATCATGCTATGGCACATGCCTCATATATCTCTCAGTTTCTGGGACAAAGAAAGAGGAAGACGACGACGACGACGACACCACTTCTGCGCGCTTTGTGGCGAGGCTCCTTAAATTTCTTCTGAGTGGCTTCGTTGCCAAAGATAAGACTGTCCGCTATCGTTGTGTACGTATCCTTGCTGAGATGGTTGCACACCTCGGCGAAATAGAGTACGTCTCGTCCCCTCCTTGTGCACTAGAAAGTGACAATTTTGATTGCTCCCCATAGTGAAGATGTATTTGTGATCCTTCGTACAGCCCTCATTGAGCGCGTCCACGACAAAGAGACACATGTACGCGTTCAAGCAGTCATCGCTCTTTCGAAGCTCTGTGGATCTGAGGATCCTGCGGATATTGGTGAGGATGAGCCAATGGCCATCGATGTGCTTCTGGATACATTGAGGTGTGATCCCGCGGCGTAAGTACCTTGCACGTATGCATCGTGCACCTCTCATGTTTTACAGGGAGGTGCGAAGAGCGGCATTGCTCAACATCCCACCTGCCCCTCATACACTTCCCGCTATCCTGTCTCGGACACGGGACACCGACACTATCATGCGCAAGCTCGTCTACTCACAGGTGCTGGAGAATAACTGTATGTTCCCAACCACTCTTATTATTCTTTATGACTCATACACTAATGACCACAGGCTTGACCGCGGATCAGGCGAGCATCGGGGTTGTTCATCCCCGTGTTCTGTCCATCGTTCAGCGGGAACTCATCATCCGAAATGGACTCGGCGATCGTGAGCCCGCTGTGAGAGCTGCTGCGGGATCGCTTCTTGGAACCTGGGTCGATGTCGCGCAAGGGACTACCAAAGCCGAGGACAACAAAGCCATACAGGACGATATCATTGCGTTGCTAAAGCTATTTGATCTGCATGAAAGCACAATTGCAGAAGATGCACTCCTTAGCATCTTTGCCACCCGTGTGGACATTTTTGAACATCTTGAGTTTAAAGGTGAGATTGGCGCTTTACTGCATTACTGAGTCTCACTCGCTTCCTCGCTATAGATGACTATTGGAGGGAACTAACGCCCGAACATACTTTCCTTGCACGTGTCTTCGTGGAGCACACTATTTCGGTCAAGGATGATTCCAAACTCGACGCTTGTCTTCCTGTCGTCACCCATCTCGCTTTCCTGATCCAGAACGCATATAATGCGTACCTCGATGACATCGATGCTGCGGCGGCGCAGGAGCTTGAGCTCACTGAGGAACAAGTCGCGCAGGAGGAAGACGCACGACTAGACCAAGAATTTATCATCACCCAGTTGCTTCGAGTCGCTGTCAGTCTTGACTACGCGGACGAGATCGGGCGACGCAAGATGTTCCAACTCGTCCGTGGGTATATCCTCCCTTCATAATCGCACATCTTAGTACACTGAACGGATAACTGACCCTGTCTCGTTGGTATAGGGGATATGATATCGCAAGAAGCCCTCCCGGAATCGCTCGTTGCGCGATGTCTTGATGTCCTTCGGATGCTCTCCCCGAATGAACGTGATCTCATCCGTGTCGTTGTCGAGGTCGTGCACGAGCTCCGAGATCGTGACGCCGCGGACGAAGAAGCAGAAGGTGATAAAGGCGCTGCAGAGGACGGCGAAATAGCGACCGCATTTGGGGAAATGCCATCTGGGGAGGCTCCTAACACCCAGGGTGGCCCAAGGAAGCCGCCTAAGGAAGCAAAGCCACTTAGCCCAGAAGAACAAGCACGAGCGGATGCGCTTGATTTGCGGTGTTTGTCGTTATGCATTGGGATGCTGGAGCGGGTGAACGGGGTAAGTCCCCATTCATGTCTCATAGGCTAATTTTGGTATACTGAGAGGTGTACGCGGTTGCACCTACAGACATTCGAAGAAAACTCTACTCTGGAAGGTATCCTTGGTGAATTGATCGTGCCATCTGTGAAACGCAAGGAGCTCGCATTACGCGAGAAAGGTCTCGTCTGTCTTGGATTGTGCTGTCTTATCGCTCGGGTACGTTCAGTGACCCCAAACTTAGGGTCAATAGTGTTCTGACATGATATTCTGCAGCGCATGGCGCTTAACTCATTCCAACTTTTCCTGAGCCAGATCCAGGCGGCACCTGAAGTCCTGAAGCTCCGAGTCTTGCAGATCGTATTCGACATCCTGATGGTGCACGATGCCGAGTTCCTGGGAAAGGGCACCGTCGGCGTACGCGATTTGTTATTTCTGTATCCTGACAGCTGATGGATGTGTAACATAGGGCGAACGTATCGTGGAGTTTTTGTTGCACATCTTGAATGTGGAGGATGCGGACAAGGTGCAATCGCTGATGTGCATGGGTCTTGCGAAACTGGTCTTGTCCGGGATAGTCTCAGATGAACGAGTATGTGTCCCAGAGTTCCTATGTTTGGGGGTACCACACTATGTGAAATGCTGATGATCTCACCATAGGTTTTGAAGAGTCTCGTTGTTGCATATCTTTCTCCTGATACAGTCGACAATCAGGAGCTGAGACAATGCCTTTCATATTTTTTCCCTGTTTTCTGCTACTCATCATCTACGAATCAGCGGCGCATGATGCAGGTGTGTACAGGTCGTACCTTTCAATGTCTGAAAACTGAATGCTTCGGTGAACGTGGTCCCTTATACGAGAGTAGATTGCGATGCCATTGTTTGAGCAACTCGCACGCGCAACGCACGAATTGGAGGAAGACCAGGAGATGGTCTCCCCCGCCCAGATTGCGGGGATGTTCGTTGATTGGACAGATCCCCTGAAATCCTTGTAAGTGGCTTTTTCGCCATTCTCTTATCTCGTGGGCCGATACCACAATACGGAGAAACGGTATGGAATACACGATTTGACACTAAAACTGACAATGCTCACACAGCGAAGTCAAAAGTCAAAAAGTGGACGATAATATACACGTCGATCTCGCAGTTGACATCATGAAGTTGCTATTCAAGGATGATTTACAGAGCAAGTTTCATGAACAGTTCTGGGTAGCTAAGTGACTAATGATGGCACAGAGGAAGACAAGAGAGTCCTCTGTCAAGTCCTCGGGCGGCTACATCTCCCAGACTCAGCCGACGATGACAAGGTCCGCACAATCAAACTTTTGATATGTAACCTTAGCACGGTATGTTTGTTCCACATGTTACCTCCCATCGCTGTTTGGTCCAATGTATTACATCGTTTCCTCACCATTGACCACACTCTCCAGCGCCGACCGCTGCGAGATACGGCCGCCAAGAATGCTATGTCCAAGTTTGACGCGGCGTTGTCAAAGAAATACGCCGACAAGCTTGCTGATTTCAGCGAGGAAGAATACCGCCAGTTGGCCGCTCTTAAGGATCTGTTTGAATTCCTAGATGACATCATTCCGCTCGATGAAGGAGAAGAGATTGAGATGCCGAAGACAAGGACCAGGAAGCGGTACGTATGGTTTTCAGCGTTGTCGACCTCGCAATTTTGTTTGCTTTCAGTTAACATTGGTTGATGTGTTCTCCTTTCTGTTGCATTGGGTCTCGGGTATACTGGGAATTGGGGTACTTTGGAATGGCCTGCAGGCGCTCGCAGAGCATGGTGACTGATACCACCGCGACCAGTGCGCACGAGGACGGGAGCCCGGCTACTTCTGCAGCCTCGTCATCGAAACAGAAAGGCAAGGGGAAGGGGAAAGAGCAGACAAAGTAAGTTATTCGTCGGCTTTACCTCCTCTTCCTCCTGAAGCCGACTAAATCACCTAGGAGAAGAAAGGTGTCTAGATCGGACGACGATTCGGATGATGATATACCCGATAACCATGTCACCCCTGCACCAACGCGGATGCTGCCCAAGCGTGCTGTGTGAGTGTTCATTGCTCAGAATGTGCATACAATAACTCACATAACTCCCTCTCCGCATTCATAGCTCTGCAAAGAAGCAGCAGGTCATACAGATCCCCAGTGATGAGGAAGATGACGATGGCTCTCGGGAAGCGACACCTGTACCGACCTCACATAGCCAGAACAAACGACAAGCACGGTACATTACTTTTCTGTTGACCCGCCATTCATATCGCTCATGCCAGCTTACAGAGGCAGGCCTGTAACTGCGGAACAACCCTCTTCTGGTAATACCACCTTCGACTCGATCATGGATAGCGAGGACGAAGACGAGGAAGAAGAAGTGGACGGTATCCTTGGCCAGGAGTAATAGTGAAACGACCGGTTGCGGACATGCATAGCAGGCAGGTTGTTGTAGTCGAAACATTTTGAGCGTTGATTATTGCTATCTATCTGTCATAGGATGTGTATGTTGTAAGTTGAAATTACCCTTGGTCTCAATGATCAATAACTTGTCCTCTTTCGATTATTACACCCAAGGATGGTCATCTTTAAAAACATTACTCATGTACATTCCGTATATCATCTCTGTGCGACTCTGGAGAAGGCTTCGGCCTGTTTAAGCGACAGGAAGCGAGTATACCGTACGGACTCAAGGTCTGGAGACCAGACCGTCTCGAGACGTCTATGGAGGGCTGGCAACGGTTTTCTAAGACCCTGTGCTAGGTTTTTTTAGGGGACGAGCGTGCTCCGACTCTCTGAGTGTGACGGAGATTGCCACGTTTTGCTTTGTAGACTCTAGCTCGTCACGACGGCAACCGTCCATAGAAGGTCAAGGGAAGACATACTTATTTCAAGGCCACTATATTTTGGAGCCCTAGACGTCATCACCTAGCCTATCACCTGCACAAGTTACCCTTCCGCCTAACCTTCTCAAGAAACATTCTAAAGAGAAGATGTAAATTCGCCGGCGATCTATTGCGTTGAAGATGAAATTATACTTGCCAACTAGAACCACCTATCATTCCTCATTCTTCCATCTTTCACGCAGAGAAAGTTCAACACGGAGATGGTTTCTCCGCCTGTCCGGAATCCCAGGTGTGTTTCCTTAGTATATTAGTCAATAGCTATTCTCCGAATCTAGCCTGGTCTGGACTTGGGTACTGGCATCACGTTGTCAAAGCGGAAGGTAGACTTTTCTTGGATCGCGTGCAGTGCGGGAAGAGTCCATGAACCCGGGGCGCCTACAACACGGCACTTTGCAAATAATAGATGCCGAAACCGACTGCAATTCATCAACGTCTGCAGTTTGGCGGCCGTAGGATTGTGTCCTGGGTAACGAGCTTTTACACCAAAACAAAAAAAAAGGGTTGATTATTGATACTTTCTTGTTAATAGACACGAGGAGGTACAAGACAGCAGGGAGGTTTCGTGAAGTAGTGGCATCTTTTCGGCAACTGCTTGAAACATCTTGCGCCCTCGGATGGCATAAATGGATGATAAGGTTAGAAAGTGTTTCACTGGATTTCTGTGTCCATCTGAGTTGTGTGAACATCTTGTACGCAGGTTAAATTACCGTCGATCAGCCTGGCCAGAACTGGATGTGAGGCCGCATCAGTATCATAGTCGGATCAAAAATTGGCACAGACAACGACTGCGATGAAGCTCTGTTCTATCGAGAACGGACGTTTGGATTTCTGTCCAGGGACTCGTCACAAGGTAGCAACTGTCGCCGAGGGTACAGTCGTGACTGCAAATGAATGGGAACATTGATACGGTTGGTATTCATTCCCGCCTTGGGTCGAACAGCGATGGAAGTGGAGGTCACGTGAGTTTTATTATTATATAAGTGACCATAAAAGGCATCCATAGTATTTCCTTGAGGCAGCGGCATGTTAGGCCTTCAGGTAGGGTGGTTCTGGGCTCCAAGGTGAGGAAACGAAACACACCATTCTGATCACGATCCGTAGGAACGAAAATGGACACGCTCATGTTCCGGAAGCATGACAGGTTTGTCGTGCTCGATAAAAGCCAAAGTGCACCAAATAGCATTACTATGGCCCCGTGTCGGCATACCAGCAGGTAAAGGCGTGGTTCGTGCATCTTCGCCCTTGTCTTCCATCTGCACTCTCCACTCCTAGTGCTATACAATGACTTCGGGCAAGAGGGCTGCTGAGGAACCCCATCCAGCACCATATCTTGCACAGAGTGCGACTCACCATGCCCGCAATACAACCTCGTCTTCCGATAGCACCAGTACTCGCACCCGAAGACAAAGACCAAGGAAGCAAAGGGAAGATCGATACGAGGAAGAAATCCAATTCAACATTGCCTACTTCAGTGATACTCGTGGGCAGCGCAGACCACCTCAGCCCTCAAGGATGGTCGAAGAAGGTGAGATTCTGCTCCAATTGCCGAGGTCTGACGATAATGATTCATCTTGATAGAATATCCCCCTCCACCCGCGTATGAAAGGGCGACTGCAGCCTCTGTATCCACCTTAGTTTCCGAGGATTTTGTTCATGAGACTGGTCCTTCACTTCCCGTCCAAGCCGCTGTCTCCGTCCCATCTACCCCAGTTATCGGTGTCAGGCAACACGCCGATCGGTCAGATTCAATTTCTTTGAACACTGTTCCAGCGACTCTTCAAGCTGAGGAGGACAGATCCAGCATCGAGCTCATTGATCTCGACCCGGCGGTGAGGTGGGAGTTAGAGAGACAGCACGGGGTACCTTTGGAAGAGCGGGTCAGGAGACATAAACTGAGGGCGATCGATGCATCATCACCAACCACGATGCCCCACCGTACCCGCCTTTTCAGTCAACCCACATCCCGTCGTCCAACTGGCATGCAATTCCACACTTCCCAGCTTTCACTTCGGATTCCCGAAGGCCACGATCGTTATGATGACGACCGGGCACAAGATAACTCAGATCTTTCTTCGTCCCCGTCACCGAAGCATCCCAGGTTACCCCATATCCCGGTATCGCCCCCCAAACTCTTCCACATCCGCTCACAGTCACCGCAAGCTTCATCGTCAGTGATATCTTTGCTTCGGAACCCAAGTCCTTTTTTCAAGAGTACTCCGTCCTTGCTCTCCCTTCCGCCCTCTCACCACGGGAATCACAGTCGTTCTCGCAAGCTTTTCCATCGAAAATCGAAGGAACCTTCGTCGAGCGAACCGCTCGATGACTGGGAAGTCCTTGAGCGCACTGGTTCTGCCCAGTCAACGACTAATGGCTCCACTACTCCTCCCCTCAACCCTCCGAAACATACTCCACACCGCCTCCCGACCCCGGAAAACGATCAGTACCATCAGCATCTGCCTAATGATCATGTTAACAATACAAGTACCATACAGATACCGCAGACTGGATCGAACGTACAAAGAGGGTCCCCTTTATTCGTCTCTCGCCACGTCCGTCGTCACACGAACTCTGGTCGGAGCGGACGAATGAGTGCGCCAGCGTCCCCAGACTCAGTTTCTTCGGTGTCCACTTTTAGCTCTTCTACGACGACGCTGTCGGAGAGGACTGCTGTGGATGACGATGCCCAGCAAGTCAGTCCCAGCCGCGAGCAGCAGCCAGAGGTACGGTCTACGACATACCATGGTGTTTCAGCAAGTAGAACGTACGGCAGAACTCCTCGTATATCTTCCCCAGCGCCACCGCCTCCTGCGTTGTACGAGCATGACCCGGAGTTACCTGTCTTATCCGGTGGTCTTGGCCCACTTCCAGCACGGTCCGCAACAGAGCGTATTGTGCGCCCATCCGAAGCGCGTGAAGGACAACGGGGTCGTTCGCTTTCTCGAGAGATGTGCATGCGCAGTGCACCAGCATACAGCATGCTGTTCCCGTCTGGTCCACCTTTCCCCCTACCGGGTATCCAGACACCACCTCAGGAGTCGCAGACGCTCCCCCCTCCTCTACCTTGCAAATGTCCAACGGCGACATGCTCATCGGCATCAGGTTGTGCCTCGGGCTCTACATCATCTCAGTTTTCCTCTGGAACCTGCCCTCCTTTGCTGACCTGTCCGCCCGGATTCACCATCCCTCAAACAGCGAAGCGTTCACCATCACAGACACGACCTTCCCCGTCTGCACAGTCCTGCCCCCAAACACCCCGTAAACACTACCCCGGACGCCCCCTACCGGCGACACCGCCGGTGTCGCCCTCTCTTACTTGGATTCTCGATGGACAAACTCACGTACAACCACACCCACGGGCTTTAAGTGCAGCTCTTGCGCATGCCCAATCCTCTCCGTGGACGGGCACGCCAACGCTACCGGAAAAGGCGGGGCTGCCATACATAGCACACACTCCAACTATACCAGAGCCCGCCCCACAGTATACTCAGTTACCTGAGAAGGCACCTCGCACACCACCTATGCCGGGGAGTGCACCTGATACTCCCACCATACCAGTGACAACTCCATGTACACCACCTATGCCAGGAGCGTTCTCGCGCACGCCGCCGATTCCTGAAAGCACGTCTCATACCCCACCTATTTCTGAAAGCGCACTGTATTCCCCGCCTATGCCCCTTTCATTGCTCAGTACTCCGCCCGTCCCAGAAGGCTTACTTATCGATCTCAGCGACGATGAGAATAGTCCAGATTCGGAGAGCCCAGCCGATGTGCCCACGTCCCCTGATCTACTCGAACTTCTGCAGCCGCCTCCTGCACCTGCACCAAAGTGCATGGATCTCCTTGATTTTGGCGATGAAGAACCGTTACAGTCCGTCAACTCAGTATCTCTTGAGGACATCCCGAATAACGATCCTCCGTCTTCGCAAGCCCCACATACACGGGTCCTCACGCCTGTGAACCTTTTGGAGGATGATTTCGGTTATGGAGGCGGAGATGAACATGAAAGCACCGATAATAATGTCGACGAGGATGACAGTGCAAGTGACAGTGGGACGGTGAGTCCCCCAGGCCCCCTCACGCCCAGTACAATGAGTGGCTTCGTTTCTGCATCTGGGTCGGTTGTGTCTCTTGTGCCGATTTCGGTGTCTCCAGGACATGCTCCAGCTATGCGTATCGGTAGAGAGTTTCCAGAGGACGCAATGTCTGCCCGTGATGCGAAGCCACGTTATGCCGATGCCCCTCGTCTGGGAACACCGCGGCAGCGGCCATCTGCTCCTACCGCGTGCTGAGACAAACTGGTAATAAGAAATGACTCAGATGAGGTGTGGAAGCGGCATGGACATGGGAGGCATTTCTATCTATTGAAAGGAGGGGGCAGTTACTCTTGAAAGCGAAGACCAAGGCCACGCGTAAGCATCACATGGCTCTTGTCTGTCATAATAGATGCTTATTATCTGTCTTTCCTAATTAGATGCCACGAAAATCTGTTTGGTATCCTGGCAGGCTAGGAATCAGACTGGGTAGGAAAAGCCCATGCGTTCGTGAAACCGTTGTCGCTTCCATGTGCTATAGGAACGGACACTCTTTTCTTCGAATTTTTCATTTCATTTCCAAAATCTTGTGAGCATTCGAATACTCTTCACGTTTGTGTGAAGTTTCAGTTCATTCTTTAATACCATTCTTTTGCCTCTATCCCCTATGGAAGGGACTACTTCCATACACGACACTTACATACACAACCTTAGCCAAATCCTAGCCTAGTCATCGTGTACCACTTTGTCCTGTCAAATCAAGTGGGCTTGGTTTTAATTACACAAGATGGGCTCCGGAATCAAATCAATCAAGATATATTCACCATTCCCTTCCGCACCTCGCACCGTAACATTACCCTATGCCCACCACTGATCGGAACACATGATATGGCGAGCTATCAATCGCGCGGAAGGTGACCATTCTTCCAGGAATCCCCCTGACGTAACTGGACCTCTCGGTCGATGTCATCCTGGAATCACATAGCATGCCCCTCAGATCCATTGCCAGGCCTTCATACCATCGAAAGATGTATCCTCTGTTATGCACCCACAGGATCAGTCTTTGGCCGCCTAAATCGAGCCCCAAACCTCCTTAGTAGTGGACCTTTTCTCTCGGGCTCCGTCTGCCAAGTCAACTATGTCAGATATAGGATAGACCAGATAGTGTCTGAACACCAACCAAAAACGACGAAACTGAGTTGTCCTCAGTAAAGCCCCTTCGACGACAGACCCGTGTCCAATCCTCTCGATGGTTCTGTCTCGCATTGCGAACTACGCTCCCAGCGGCCTCAGCTACACGCCGCTGATGGCATTGTGTATTCTGTCTGCGACATGCGTTCTTGCGGTCGAGTTCGTCTACGAGTAGGGAAGACGACAGGCGTGCTCGGTCAGCTTCAGAATCCGACTGAACACTCATGTCCGGATCGGAGGACACATTCGCACCCCTCCTTGACTGCCGCCCTCTCGGTATGGGTGATGGAGAACGAAGCGGTGGGACGGGGTTAATGACCTTGCTCGACCTAGATGTGGATGCAGCTGGGAGGTTGAAAACGATACCGCTGGACGATGGGGCTACCTGCGTCGGTCCTTTAGCTGTGCGCCGCAGAATTGGGCGTATCGCTGAGCATTGGGACCGCGTGGAAAAGCGTGTAATGGCGTTTTCAAAGTGTGCACGGCGTCCTCCCCCAAATCGGACTCGTTTCTCAGGGTGAGCCAAACTGCTCTGTGGCGGCTCCTTGCGCACGTCACGTCGTGACCTCTTTGCAGGGTCTTTACGCTCTTCACGCTCGTCTTCGTCATCGTTTCCTTGATTTTCGGTGGATGTGGATGTTGTCACGGGGGGAGGGTCGCAAGGGGCACCACCCAGGGCTCGTTTGAGCTGCTCGCGTGTCAACTGACGAACAGGACGACCAAGTTTATTGAGAACCACGCGGCGGCCAGTATGAGGAGATCGCAAGGCGGTGGCAGGCTGAGATTGATTATGGAAGGGGGGGAAAGATGGAGGGGAGGCTGTGTTAGCCATTATGCCAGATGGGTAGCCCTGTTCGATAAGCGGGGCGGGAGTGGGTTGTGCCATGAAGCGTCCATCGAGATCAACAATAGATCGGGCATACATGAATGTAGCAGGTGGTTTATCCTGCGCCTCATCCAGTGGATCTGGCAATTTTCTTGCAAATGGTTTCCGTGGATCGTCACCACTGCTAGAGGATGGCATTACCTGCTGCGGATCCTGAATGCGGTCGGCGTACGAGGGAAGCAAGTCAGCAAGCATGCATTGGTCATAGTTATGGAATACGGGAGGTACCCTGTCCTGTTCTTCCTCCAGCGGTTCTGTCGCCTCACGTTTGAAGGGCTGTGGGCTTTCGCCACTGTTCGCAGATGGTTGGACCTGCTGAGGAATTCGACTGATTGTACGAGCGCCGGTGTCTATAGGATTAGAAGAGACGGGTGGTTCGTAGTTTAAGAATGCAGTAGGCGTCCGGACTTCGCCTTCCTCGAGTGGTTCCGTGGTTTCACGGTCGGGTGCCCTATGGGGCTTCGCAGCTGAAGGCATAACCTGTCGAGGAACCTGAGGCTTGGAAGGAAAAGTGACTTCCGTGCTCCGAAGGAAATCCCCAGCTTCTGCGCGGAAGAATGATGCCGAAGGCTCGGCGACAGCTGATGGCAGAACTTGTTCTGGAACCTGGAATTGCGCGCGGAGATCGTCTTCCAGATGCCGAAGGAAATTTCCTGCTTCTGTGAGGAGGAATGCAGATGATGGCTTGTCTTCTTCTTCCCCCAGCAACTGCGTTGCCTCGCGCTCGAAAGATTGGAGTGCTGTCTTGTCATCGCAGACAGAGGGCAAGACTTGCTTCGGAATTAGGGCTGGCGAATGAAATGATTCTTCGAACGATCCTGTGGAAACTCCCTGGGCAGGGCGAAGAAAGACAGCTAGCGGCTGGTCTTGTTCATCCTCGAGTGGCTCAGTCACCTCACGCTCTAATGGTTTTCCGGGCTCATCCTCATTATCCGTATCATTACGACTCCCGTCGACAGGCAATGTAGGCAGAAATTGCTCCGCAAGGAGAACGGCACCACAGGTGTCCTTGTGTGCAGCAACTGGGGAAAACGAACTGGTCCTTTGGACCACACCTGATTCCTTGCCTTGATCATTCTTCACGTGTGGCAGGTAGAAAGAGTTGTCCAGAATGACGGAAACATCATCGCCGTCAGTGTCAGTGTCAGCGTCGTCCTCTTCCTTTTGATTAGAAAAGCCGGACAGTGACGCCGCGTGCCAACCTATTCCACTTTCTACCGCAGGAACGAAGGGCGAAGTGCATGGTATGGCTTTTTTGCAACTTTCAGAAGGTAGCGACTCTTGTCCCGACGGAGGATTATCCAAAGTCTGTGCAAGCGATAAAGTGGACAAGATAGTGGAGAGATGGTGACTGTCGTGTGTGGCTCCCGAACCACAGAGAGACGAGGATAACATCTCGCTTGTGGCGACCCCTCTGTTGGATATTACACCATCCCCAATGCTACCCATGTCGACGACAAACTTCATACTACCCGAGGATCGTGCTCGCTCGAAGGAATTCTCATCGGACCTTGTCTCCTGGTGTTCAAAGCCAATAGCTGAGCACAGCGTCGCGTCCTCCATGTCGTGGTCCTCGCCCTTGAACAAAGTAGGATGATACCATTCGTGTCCAATGAATGGGGTGCAACTGGGAAGTACAACTTGCGGCGGGTAGTTGTAGTCGATGCCAGTAGGAAAACATCCAGGACCTGGGAGCTGGAGGCTCGACCCATCATGTGTGATCGTGAAATTCTGCATTTCAGGTAAGGGTGACTCCCTATCAAATGCTCAACCGAGTCGAGATGTGTAAGAAGGTGGGCGACATACTGCATCATCTTAACGTCAAAATCTGTGGTGTCCAATGACACCATTTCAACATCATCTACTATGTCCTCGGTTTTGAAACTTGGATAGATAAAGCTAGGATCCTCGGTATGCCGCTCTGGTCGAGCATACAGGTAGAACCTGTCTGGACCCTTGGGTGTGAACCTTGTGGTGAAGCTCCAATTGCGTCTCGTCGATTGGCCAACACATGGTGTTATAGCCACTGTGGCAACGGCGTTTTCCATCTTGGATGAACGACCTACAGCCAAAGACACAAGCTTTCTGATGGCAGACTGGGGCTTCGTTGTGCCGAAGCCACTGTGGTCGGAAAGATCTTCTTTAGATCGACCCACATCTGTGTGGTGTGGTACTTGCTGCTCCTCATGGAGCTCAAGGTTTTGCTTTCTGGATCAAAACCACTCAGAGACATAACGTACGAGAGGCAAGAGTGGTATAAACCTCGAGAACCAGAATGCGTGCCGAAGTCGATGTTGCGGCGTGGTGTTTGGATCTGCCATTCTTTGTGATATCATATCAGAAGAAGTCACAGAAATATGGTCGTTGGCGTACCGGTGAGATCGTATAGTAGTGGTTTAGTAAATAGTTCGGAGATGCACGGTGTGAGAGTTGTGCGAATGAGACATTTTGGATGTCCCATTATAAGTCCACAGCTCCAGTCAAAGCGGATGTGCTTAGACGTTTTGTTGGCGGCCATCGCCCGTTGCATTGTTCTGGTACGCTTTGACCCTCAGAGGGGGTGGATATATTGGGAAAGATCGCCACGTGACTTAATATAGGTT
Source organism: Scleroderma bovista (assembly GCA_037178675.1). Taxonomy (NCBI): domain Eukaryota; kingdom Fungi; phylum Basidiomycota; class Agaricomycetes; order Boletales; family Sclerodermataceae; genus Scleroderma; species Scleroderma bovista. The sequence goes on along the minus strand of JAYMGJ010000785.1, from coordinate 41,826 downwards.
GACTTTCCACGTGATCGATTATGTAATCGACACGCCTCCCCCAAGCCGCGTTCAGAAACCCGCCATCGAGTCCAACCTACAAACTTTCTGGACTTTCAAGGTGTTAGGCCTTTGGAATGTCTGCATATACAACATACACCCGCATGCCACCAGCACAAGCTCAAGTACAGACGCAGGCGTCTCGCCGCCACCCGTTCACCAATGCCATCAACCAACCCCAGGGTCAACCAGCACCGTCGCCCAAACAACAAGAAAGGGCAAAGGCCACTCCGCCAGACCCCCCTCTTCCAAGGCAGAACAGCAAGACAACTCCACCGTCACCACCAAAGGTAATCACTGACAAGAACCGTGTGCTTGAGTACCATCGTGTGGGATTTTTGGGCGAGGTCGGTTGTCATTTAATCTTACGTCTACCGCTTACCTAGTATTTTTTGATTTCTTGGTGTGCAGGGTGGTTTTGCACGTGTGTACGAGGTCAGGGATATTCGCGGTACCCGACTCGCCTGCAAGGTGGTTACGAAGACCTCGCTCAAGACGAAGAAGGCCAAGACCAAGGTTCGTTGCTCATAACCTGCTACATCATGTTTACTTATCCGCAATAGCTCTATGCTGAGATCAAAATCCATCGTTCGTTGGCGCATCCCAACATTGTCAGGTTCCACGACTGTTTTGAGGATGACGACAACGTCTACATGACCCTTGAACTCTGCCATAGTGGATCACTAATGGACATGCTCCGACGTCGCCGCAGATTCACAGAGCCCGAAGCACGGTTTTTTATCGTGCAACTTATTGGTGCCTGCCACTACATGCATTCTCATCAAGTCATCCACCGTGACCTCAAATTGGGCAACTTGTTCTTGGATGCGAACATGAACATCAAAGTTGGTGACTTTGGTTTGGCGGCGCTTATCGAGAATCCTGGTGAACGGAAGAAGACAATCTGCGGAACACCGAACTACATTGCCCCAGAGGTGCTGTTCGACACCGCCAATGGTCACAGCTTCGAGGTCGATACCTGGTCGATCGGCGTTATCCTTTACACGCTTCTGATCGGACGTCCGCCTTTCCAAACAAAAGACGTCAAGGAAATATATACGTGAGCAGTCTGTTAAAATTCGGTGGTACTTTCCCTCCTGAACTATATCATAGGAGAATTCGTGACAACATTTATGAGTTTCCTGCTGATCGCCGGATCTCGGCTGATGCACGCGAATCTATTCAGTCTATTCTGACACCTGATCCGCAGAAACGTCCGACCCTCCTCGAGATCATCGCGTCGCCTTTCATTGACCTCGGGGTTGTCCCTCCTTTCATTCCACTCTCTGCACATGATGCACCACCTGATTTCCGTTATATCACACGCCCCATGTCCATTATCAACCTGACCAAGGTGAAGAAGGCTGCATTACTTGACAACGATCAAGTCACAAGCATCGCCGTTCCTTCTGCGCCACAGGACAACGGACAATCTGACAAAGCGAAGAACACGATCACATCCAGTATTGCTCAGCAAGAGATGGAATTCCAGAAGGCTGTACAGCCTGGAAGCCCTATCTCTGCGTTGCTCAGTTCCGCCCGGCAGCCTCTTGTCATGTCCACAGCGAACAATGCCAAGGAGTCGCCTCTCTTCAGAAAACTCCAGGCTGCGAAAGAAGCCAAGGCCTCTCCACTTCGTAATGTTCGTACAGCGACACGTGGACTTCAGGACATCGAAGAAGAGGAAGTTGAACCACCGCGAGGAATTAGAGAGAAGAACTATGATCTTCAGAGACAAAAGGAGCTGGAATCGCAAAAAGCGAGAATCGTCGCACAGATGGCTCCTGTTGGCGGTCTTGGGGCTCGCACGGATGAAGAGCAGGAGAATCAGCCTCCTGCGCGTAAGGATGCCCCAGGTAAAGAGCGTATGCGAGAAGAACGCAAAGTGGCACCTCCTGTAGAGCTACGTGCGGAGTCACCACCCCAGCCAAAGCTTAATAGCTTCGATGCCGCCGCCCAGACGTTGACACTTGCATTCGATGCGAAGACTGTTGGCAAGTTGTTCCGTGATCCCCGTGAAGATATCAATCTGCCCAACGAGCGTGTCTTCATTGTATCATGGGTGGATTACTGCAATAAGTATGGAATGGGATATGCACTAACCGATGGGTCTGTCGGCGTCCACTTCAACGACAGTACGACTATAATTTTGGCTGCTGACAAACAGTACGTGTCTTATTATTTGTTGGATACGATACCGAGCATTACGATTTGCAGTCACTTTGACTATATTTCCTCTCGCAAACACGGATCGGTCTATGTTAGGAAGAGTTACTCCGTGTCGGAATTCTCGGATGACCTCAAGAACAAGGTCTATCTTCTCAAGCATTTTGAGCGTTATATCATGGACCGTCTCTATGGTGACTACGAATATACCTTTGAAGATGTCGAACGCACCAAGGGCATGGACTTTGTACAAAAGTATCTGCGCATGAAACATGTTATCGTGTTTAAGATGAGTCACGATGTCTTGCAGGTGTGTACTTCAATTCTGCGAGTCTCATCTCATCCGAACCTATTTTTGTAGTTCAATTTTTACGACCACTCAAAAGTGATCCTCTCCTCTCATGGTCTTCTTGTGACCTATATCGACAGGAATTACAAGTTGACCCGCTATACTCTTAGCGAAATAATGGCACAAGCTCTTCAGCCTCCAGCAGCTGACCCGGAGCAAGCCAAGTTCCAACAGCGTCTAGTGGATAAACTGAAGTACTGCAAGGAGGTGCTTACGTCGATCAGAAATGCAAGTACTAACCAGCCTGGTGCTGACGAGGAACCTGGCTCGAGTCATGCTGTTAGCGCGAAGCCTTCCAAAGTGTCCCTGCGCTAGACGGAAGAGCAGGAGAGTTACTTTGGGTGAAATCGCTGTATGATTGACGCAGCCGCCTCCCTTTCGAATCTCTGTGCCCTAGGTGTTAGGCCGCTCTCTTTTCTCATTTCCCCCTATTTTCGCTGCATCTCTCATCTTCTAGCTAGCGCTTTGAACAATGCGCTCTCGATCGCCTCAACGTACAATTATACCGCACTCTCATCCTACACGCACACTCTTGAGATTCTTGCACTTAATCCGAACGATGTATATGTTCTATACCCCAGCTACAGAGAGGCAGTTGTTGTGTAGTCGGGCGACATACGTGGCTCGAACTTTACATATACACACGGCTTTACGTGCAACATGTATTATGTCGAGTAGTGATTTCAACATAGAAATTCTATCAGCGTGTGCGAAATGCCAGACCACCTCGGATCAAGAAAGCGAACGATACTATCGGATCACAGACTGGGCGAGTGTAACCTGCGAAGACGAGTAGGTATGCACAAGAAATTTGAGGTACCAGGTATGCCAACCATTTTGCCCCGACTCCGACGGTCTCCACGACCCTTAGTACTAGTACCCTTCCGATTTCTCGTGGAACCTCTCGAGTTGGCTCGCATTATGACCTTTCTCAACTCCTTCAGATTCCTCTAATAAAATACCTTTGGACTTGGACACCACATTAATGGCTGCGGTTCAGCTTTGTCATCCGAGGGCCAATCTTTCGATTCCAGGTAGTGGGAAAAGTGAATGTAGCTGTGATTTCTCAACCTTTCCATCATCAGCCCATGATGATTTCCACATAGTACTGCCTAATTTTTTGCATGGCAGCAGGGAGCAGACATTTGTGGATGATGTCAACCTCTGTGGACAGGTCATGGGAAGATAATCAGAAATGGTTCGCCGTCACCACTTCTAGTCTTAAACATAGTTGTGTTCAAAGATAAACCCAGTTTAGTCCCAGCACGTACTTCATCTTGTGGAGGATAAACTGTAACATCGACGCTGCGCAGTTCAAGAGGGGCCCGTGAAACCGAAAAATTCAGCTAGACAAGGGTTGGCATTATACAAAATCATCCACAGGGGTGGAAGTTCATATATTATGTAATATACGGTAAAAATAAAAATAAAAAACTTTTTGCCCTGTCCATATCACGTGATCGTGTAATTGGGTTCGATCACGTGGTCCGACGCGTCTTCATTTCACTTCATTAGACCTTAAAACGTTACATAGTAAAGCTCACTTGCATTCGCAGTAATGGCTACGACGACACGCAATACGACACGTCGAGAAACGAAATATACGAAACCGGTGTCAAATGCGACTGTTTCTCGGATGGGCAGTAAAACCAAACGGAATGTCAACATAAGATGCGCGGAGACTTCACCTTCGACACCAGAACAAGATAAAGTTGCCGCCATGCGTGCGGTGAACACGTCTTTGCAAATTTTATCTTCTGTCATGAAGTCGGGATGGAAGGCCTACAAGAAGCCGACAGCAGACCCAACTGCAGTAAAGGTGGACAAAGCAGTGGAGGAAGCTAGGAAAGCTCTGGAGAAGCTAAGATGCATTTGTCCAGAGGATTTTGACGTCGAACGAGCAAATTCTAGTCTTGTTGGGAAGCTACTTGGGCTGGAACTGGTGCGTGGCCCCGCCTCCTCTGCGGGTTCATTCTGATTCGTATCATCCAGCACGAAATTGCCACAGAATTTCTTATTGGCGCACATTCGCATTTGACAATTTTAATGAAAGGGGCTGTTGCACTGCAGTCGCCGTTCCATTTGCTTTCCTTTCCGATGTCGGCTTCTACGGATGCCACACTCTCGACACTTGCCTTTACCAACCTTAGCTATGCCCTCAGTGCCCTCAGTGCCCTCCTGTTACGCTCCGCTATTCTTCTGCGAGACTTAGTCTCAGCCCTTCAGAACAACGTCACTCTTCTTGATTGGGCGCATCATCTCTCCGGCAGTTCCGTCCTCGAGAAGATCCGAGATACACTCTTAACACGCGCATACACATCACTGACAAAGGCTTGCAGTTCACTATCACCTGATATCAATACGTCAAATGGCACAGATCTACAATCCATATTCTACCTTCGTATATATGCCCTATCTTGCCTTGTATACACCTCCCCTGACACCATCAAGCCGTCTACATTTTGGGAGCAAGTGCAAAAGGTGTCCTTGATGTACGCTCACGCGTCTGTTGAGTCAACCTCCACTCCTGGTGCAAAGACGATCGAAGCTGCCGCAGCGTCATACATCTCGCTAAGCTTACGTGGTCTAGTTGAGCGGATGCAAGCCTTCGGTTCATTAGCTTTCCTGGACGGTAGACCATTCCTTGGAGTATGCGAAATATGGATGTCCGTTGCGAAAAGGGTCAGTAAATACATTTTTGCTGTCTTAGATTTCGGCAACTATCATTTTACATTGCTAATTTTGCTGGAAATGCTGATGTCCATCATTCTAGGGAGGGGATATGGCGACTTTGGACCATATATCCGAACTAATGAGTGCCTCTCTGGCCACTGCAGAGCAGAGATCTTTAGCGCCCACCGTACCAGTCTCAGTACATGTAGATGACCTCGCAAATCAAGTTGGAAAGCTCAGCTTGGCGTCCGAAGGCTCTCAGCTGAGCAGGCGAGCACCCGAAATCCGGTCATCACAGGATAACGTTTTGGTCGAGTGTGCACAATTTTGTGCAGTACTTGTAAAGGCCACGGCATGCCTTGAAAGTGAAGGTGCGCATGCTTCAACCGTAATGCGTACGAGCCTGATTTTTGTTTTCTTGCACAGATTCTGAAGTTGCAAAGTGTGTCAAACAGACGATTGACGCTCTTCCGCGATATCAACCGCTGGTTTCACAACTTAATTCCATGTGTGGCAATGGTGCCGCTGCAACAGTTGGTTCATCGAGTAGTGATAGTGTTCACCGTACCCAAGGGAAAATGGAGCGTGCACTAGAGCGACTACGACGTGCCTGTATTCGCGTCTTCGATGCAGGGAAAGTGGAGAAGCTGGACAAAGTTACAAAAGTCTCGGTGACGAACCTATTGGAAGGAATAGTCAAAGTACTTGAGGCAGACATCAAAGATGTTAGTGTTGCAATCCCAAGCTTTACTTTGTTCTGCTTGGCTCAGACTTTGACAGATTGGAAAGGTACATCAACGTTCTGTCGAAGCCTTCAAGGACATGCTCACAACCCTACTCGATGCATGCTTTGTACTTGCCCGAGTTCGACTTGATCCTGGAGACGTGGACACGTACACTCCTTCTCTACGCCATCTGGAGTGTGCAATTACCGCTGTTGATGTGGCCATGATGGTCGTGAATCCTTCAGATAGTGCCAACTTTTTGCGCTGCATCTCAGGGGCTTTCCACAACCTTGGTGGAACACTATACAAAGCGAATAGACACGGCGGTGCCACAAGGTTTCTGAGGGAGGGATGCGATGTAGGTTTACGAGCATTGAAATTGCGCATTGGTGACCATGGAGATGAGGCAAGCGAAGAAGTTGGCATTCGAGAAGAAGGGGAAAGCGAAAGAAACAAAGAAGGATGGAAGCAACTCGAGGAACAGCTCTTTCGAAGGTACGAGCTTCTTGGCGTGTGTTATTCGAAGATTGGGGATAGGAAGGTGCGGCACGTTCCATCCCCCCCGAGTGTTTAATTGTTCATTTTTTGTATCACGCGGAAACAGCTTGCACATGAAGCACTTCTTCAGAGCGTTCGGACCTTCCCTTATTATCAATACCATTGTATTCTTTCCCCGGACCCTTTCGCTCGCGACGGTGGGATACTCAAACAACTGGCTTCAGTGATTGAACGGCGGACATATATGGCAACCTGCGAGCTGTTTCTTCGACCTGCAGAGATTTCTCTTCGGCATGTCTTTGATGGTGTATCATACTTTCTGGGTAATACTCAGTCAAAGGCGGCGATTACTGGAACCCTCCTTACCTATCAGCTCACCGTCCTCGAAAGCATCGTTCATAAGGATGGTGTTCGGGAAGCTTTGTTTTATATCCTCCAAGACTTGCTCGCGGTATACGATGCCAAAACAACTGTTGTACAGCGAGTAGGTGCTCTACTGACCGGTCTCAGTATGGTTTGGAGGGATAAAGGAATTACAACTGAAAGCGATGGGATCGGGAACTCTCGGGGAGAAGCAGAGAGTATGGGTAAGGAAGCATTGAAGCTACTGGAAAGACATGTGAGTTATTCCATGGCACAATTTTCGGGTACCCTGTTAAAACAATTATTAGCTTCCCGTTGTTGATTCCGGACTTGCTTTGTTGGTCCCCGAGTATACATTACGCGCGCATCTCTGGCTTGCTCTCCATGCCTATCGCCGATTGTCCGCCGGACCGGAAGTGGTTGGAGCAGTAGCTATGCACATCGATAAAGCGTGTGACGTCCTGACGAGCTTCCTTCCTGGTTCTGAGAGAGCCTTGGGAGAAGCTAACCCCCATGCAAAGAGTACAGTCGCAACAAAGGGTACTAAAGCAAGCACTGGAAAGAAAGGGTCGGCGGGGGCCACCAAATCCCGAGGGACAAGGAAGGCTCCATTGAACCCTGTGACACCTCGACCCAAGCAAGGTGGGCTTTTCGATGAAAACTGTCTTAGCGGATACTCGAGATTGAACTGTCCTTAAAGTGGTTTACTTGAACTCTTCTGGAGCTGCACCAACGAAGACGGGCGAAGTCAAGACGCCATGTGGTGAACTGAACCTTGGCTCCTTAGTAGGGTTGCTTCGTAAGCCATATCAAGCACTCTACCATGGACATACGACCGTGATTTCTTTTACAGAAATGAACATACACTTGCTCGGTATGCTTGGTTTGACCGTGCTGAAAGTGAAGCTTCTTGAAATTCTCAAGCGGTTGTGTGAGCAGCAAATCCCAGTTCCTGTTGAAGGTACGATCAATTTTTCAATCCTGAACATGGTGTCAACATTTCTTCATAGCGTACTCGGTTTTTTGTGTCGATCTCGCCCACGAATATATCAAACTTGGCAGGCCAAAGCGCGCTGGCTCAATATTTAATCGTTGTGCTACCGTTTTCAAGGTTGGTACCGTGCCAGACGAAGTACGCTCAAGGTACTTGCTGGGTCAAGCAGAAATCCTTGCACTCGGTGAGAATATTCCAGGGAGGTGTGTACACGAGCGACATGCCTTGGCTCTGATCCTCAAAAATTCTTAAAGCGCAAGCGTGTATTGCGATGCCCACAGTCTGGAAGCTGATGTGGCTGGCGAAGACAAGGCAGCGCCTACTGCACAACGTATAAGAACACGCGTTGAACGACTCGAGCGAGCAGCGCTAGCTTGCCGCGTGTTTGCTGCCATCCAATACTCCAAGGTTCGTTAAAAAAATAATCAGTCCAATCTAATATGCCCAGGATGATGTGGCTGATGCCCTGTGCACCACGTTACAATCCCTGCGTCTGTGGAACCGTGCGGTCGATGCTCTCTCGCGCTTAAGCCCACCAAATGGCTCTGCTTGCAAGATGTCGCAGGAAGATGCTAACCCGTTCGAAGCCGCTAGTCATGCTCTTCCCGAAAGTGATCAACCCACAACTTCTCCTGCAACACGAACACCTCCCACACCAGTTGATGCGCTCTCATGGCGCATTCTTTCCTCTCTCCTTTCGACACTTCTCTCGCTTGCTCACTCCTTCTTTACTAGGGGCTCTGCACGAGAAGCGCTCTACTTCGCACAACAAGCACTCGACCTTGCTGAAGCTACGAAGGCGTCAACTGTGGCTGCACGGGCTCTGACGATTCGTAGTGAGGTCCTGCTTGGGCAGGGTGAACTAAAAGAAAGTAGGGAGGCACTGGGGAAAGCTACGAAGTTACTGGAGAACCTTCCTGGCGTGGATGCGGCGGACGTGCAGAGGTTGAGAGGGGACTACTGGGCCCTTTCTGAAGGAGCTGCAGAGGGACAGGAAGAAAGTCCACAAGAGAACTATGAGTGCGCTTGGAAAATGCTAGATGAACTTGAGGGAACGTTAGCCACACTCGATGGCAGGTGAGTATTTATGTGGCCCAGCTCCCGCTGTTATTAAACATGCCTGTAGTCGAAGAAGATCGAGTGTTGGCGCAGCTTCCGGGGCTGCCATTGTCAAACCTGGACAGGGTATGACTCTACCGAGGCTCCTATCAAACATCTTTCGTCGTCATAGTAAGTCGCACTTTATTTCATATCGGTTATCTAATACGTGAACAGTTTGGCTCTTGAGAAACGAGGGAGGCGACTTGTTTAGGCAGCTGGTTAACCGTCTGATGTCGTTGCCGCCATCTGCAGAAATCAAGGTGGGTCCCACCTTATAATCACCCTGGAGCATCTATAACGTGGATTAATTAGGGAGAGGAACATGCGGTTATGGGGAAACTTACCTTGCACAGTGTGTATGAGCAATTCCAAGCAGACATTCTCCTCAATTCTCTGACCGAATCAAGTGCGTCTACACCATCTGTGTCCCCTTTGTACATTAATGTTGATGCAATCAAATAAGCAATCGCGCTTCCCATGGTGATGTCGGGAGAGCGAGACCGCTCACTTTCTCCCACTGCACAAGATATACTCCATGCCCTCGGCGATGCTGAGACGCTTTTTTGGTCAGATTTGGCACTCACATCGCGGAAGGGAGCCGTCTCCCACGTGAGAGAGGCGACAATATCGCTTGGTATGATCCAGGCGCTGCAGTCAACCCTCGGAAAGATAGTTTTGGATGGCCCACTGCTTGCAATTTTCCTTCTGGGTCGGTATTTATGATGGTTCAAAGTATGAAACTAATTGTGACTGCGCACAGATGCATCATCAGCGGTTACTCTCCAACGAGAAATGCTCGAAGCTATCCGACACAAATTTCCTGACGCGAATAGCACGGACGACCTTCAATGGCCGATATTGAAAGACTCCACCTCTTCTTCCCTGCTACCAGACCCTCCTTCTGGAGCGAAGTCAAATGTCAGTTCCCGTCGACCTATTCGAGGGCATCCGACTTCTTCCCGCCCGTCCGCTTCTTCCAGCCTTGAGCCTGATGCAGTCCCCGACGCAGTGGTCTCATACTGGTCGGCTTTGGAAGAAAGGCACGCCGCCGCCGCCTCCGCCTCACTATCAGCCTTTAGGACTCTATCCTCGGATATCTCGAAGCTACCGCCAAATTGGACCGTTATTCATATAATCCTTAACCCGGACAAATCAACTATGCTGCTGAGCCGACTATCCTCTTCTTCGTCGCCGTTACTTTTCTGTTTGCCTCTTCGCGGTCGAGTCGACAGCGATGAAATCCACCTCACACTCGGCGAGGCGCTTGCTGAACTCCGCGATATTGTGCGTTTAAGTGATGAAGGTGCGCGACGGGCAGTGCACGTACGAAACGATGATCCGGCAGACCGTGCGGCCTGGTGGTCAGAGCGGGCAGCGCTAGATAAGCGATTGAAGGAACTGTTGGATAATATTGAATTTTGTTGGCTGGGAGGATTCAAGGTAAGATTAAACTCGAGATTTCATGCCCATGTCAGGCACCTGAATGCATCATATGGCAGACTATACTTAGTCCTCCTCCTAATCTTACTATGGACCATCTCGAGGATCTCCGTATGCGCGTGGACAAAGTATTGTCGCGCGTATTGCCTTCCTCAGACACTAAAAAGCGACAGCCGAAATCAGATGGAACATCGTCCCCCTGTTCCACGCCCTTACTTTCAGAGCCCTTCCTTGACTGTCTCGCATCACTTCCACCGTCCTGCAGGAACGAAGAGTTGGAGGACCTTCTGTGCTTCATGCTTGACTTGTACCAGTTGCACGGCGTTCCTGTCGCTATATCCGAGGTAGACGTAGATCAAGCAGTGGTGGACCTGCGCAGCGCACTCTCTGAGCACCGAGCCGTACGCAAGAAGACAGAGAAGAAGGGAAGAATCGCCGAGGATCACCATACATTCCTGGTCCTCGATAGACACTTGCAGGGCATACCCTGGGAGAGCATTCCAGTCCTCCGCGGTCGTAGTGTCAGCAGGATCCCAAGCCTTAACTTTTTGCTTGATCGTCTACATCTCGCTACGTGGCAAAGACGCACAACTAGTGACGAACATGAATTCGATGACACAAGGCGGGCGCAGTGCCCCGGTGATCGGATCCACATTGATCCTCGGAAGGCATACTATGTCCTGAACCCAAGTGGTGATCTCAAGGGTACGGAGAGCCGCTTCGCGTCGTGGCTCAAGCAGATGCATGACGAAGGATGGGATGGAATTGTGGGCCGCGCACCGAGCGAACAAGAGTTCCTAAACGCGCTATCGCAAAAGGACCTCGTAGTGTGAGTGCACACCCTATGCCTGGCCCTATACCAGTCTGACAGACACCCCCTCTACCTCAGTTATTTCGGACACGGGGGCGGAGAGCAATACGTGCGTTCGCACAAGATTCGACACCTGCCGCGATGTGCCGCGACGATGTTGTGGGGTTGTTCATCTGGTGCTCTCAAGGACATGGGGGAGTTTGATCGGGTTGGAACGCCCTATCACTATATGCTTGCTGGATGGTGAGTCGCCTGGTGCACTCTTTCGTCATGGCTACCTTTTTGTCGAGCGGAGGCTGATTGACCACAGCCCAACCTTGGTGGCGAACCTGTGGGACGTGACAGACCGTGACATCGACAAGTTCACTCAGGGTGTGTTTGACCGGCTTCGACTAATCCCCGACAATGCGAAGCAGTGTTCCCCCGAAAACGGCGAAATGCCAGGGACGTCGATTGTAGCGGCCATAGCGCAGTCACGCCAGCTATGCAAGCTCAAATACCTGACTGGAGCTGCACCAGTAGTATACGGGATACCATTTTACTTGTAGGATGTGGTAATGGACGAATGTCATGACTGTGAGAACGAAACATGGGCGCAGCGTGTTTTTGCCGAGATGTGCACTGCCACTGGATAAGCCTGGCACACTGCACCGACGACGTTGACCTCGACATTGACGAAGCACTCCAAGTTGAGGCTCACCACTCGTCGTTGGTTGCGACAGTCCTCTTCTCTAGAGTTTACTTTCTCTGTTGGTTTCAAGGACAAGCTGCCCCTTTTCTCAACAGTGGCGTTCGCTCTCCTACCGTTTGTTGAAGCTCGTTTGCGATGGCTGCGACGGTCGTTCTACCTGCATCAACGATAACTACGCAGCGTCCATCGTCCCCTGTATCACCGACCGTCTACGACAACTCTCAAAGGCAGAGTTTCGTATCTTCCTCTGGGACATCTTTCTTTACAGCAAAAGCCTCTCCTTTGACACCGACGACCCCCAACCCGCTCACTGCACCAACCCGATCATCGTCTGCAGATACGCTTAATGCCCCACCGAATCGCCAAGGAGAGGAAGTCATAAGCGAGGCGGCCATGTTTCAAACTGGCCCTGGTTCTCCATCAATCGTCTCAAGTTCCAGTAAAGTCATCCACTATGTTCAAAACAGTTTTGTCGATACTCGCGTTACAACTGGCGGAGCTGACCCTATCGGCCCCCCGCCGCCTTCACCTCCCGCGAGCGTCGATCAGGAAGAACCTCCGGATATGCCTACTCGTCCAAGAAACAATCCGGACCCGTCTCGCCAATCCGTTTTTGAGCACCATGTCAACAGCGTTAGGGACCGGTCATTATCTGATTCCCGTGACACCCAACGTCTGGCGCATTCCGTGCCCTCCTCTTGTCCGATATCAACCAACGAACAGTATCATATCCCTCAAAGATCATCCACGGATACCATGAGGCTATCCTCCTTTGGTTCACGCTCTGGGGCTTTGACAGTGAGTACGCGTGCACTGCGTATCTCGGGCCAGTCAGACGGGAGCGTTGTCGCCGTCGATGCCCATATCACTGAGATATCGGCCTCGCCCATCGCAAAAGTTGCACCCCAGTCTCCAGATGGATTCCTACAGCCCCCACAGAGTCAGAGTATATCTGGCCGCCCCACACGACGTAATACCACGTCCTGTCCTGGTGTCCGTACTGTACGCTCGGCACCTCAACCTGGGGGCACGTACGATGACGGTGACATCGAGGATGATATTCAACTGCACGCGGAACAGATTCGGCGAGAGAGGAAGCGGAAGGCTGAGGCTGAGGCTGCGCTAACCCGAAAAACAACCACTCAGCGGGGTTCGTGGGGTGCGAAAGAAGATGACAACCGGCCGCTCGTGGGCAACTTAATCGGGGAGGACCATGTCAATTATGTCCTGATGTATAACATGCTGACGGGGATCCGTATTGCTGTAAGTCCTGTGTCGTTCTTTCAATTACAATGACTAATCCGGGCCGCTGACCATGAAGGTATCGAGGTGTCAAGCAAAGATTAAGCGACCACTTACTGACGAAGATTTCACGGCACAACACAAATGCTCTTTCGATATGTGCGTCTGTTGCGTCTGTTTGTTGTGCTTCATCTTTGGAATGCTGATTATTTGTGTCACTCGTCAGTGTCGGAAATGAATTGACGCCTTCTGCTAAGTACGATTTTAAATTCAAGGACTATGCACCATGGGTCTTCCGCGAGCTCCGCGAGGATTACTTTCAGATTGATCCTGCCGACTATCTGCTCTCTTTGACTGCCAAGTATATCCTCTCAGAACTTGGCTCTCCTGGCAAGTCTGGCTCGTTCTTCTACTTCTCGCGGGATTACCGGTTTATCATCAAGACGATCCGACATTCAGAGCACAAGTTCCTTCTTTCGGTGCTGAAGAACTACCATGCCCATGTAAAGAACAACCCTCATACATTGCTTTCACGCTTCTATGGTCTCCACCGCGTGAAGTTGCCGAGAGGTCGTAAGATTCATTTCGTGATCATGAACAACCTGTTCCCTCCGCACAAGGACATACACGAGACCTTCGATCTGAAGGGTAGCACAGTCGGAAGAGAATTCCCAGAGGAAAAGGCACAGAAAAACCCTCGTGCGGTGTTGAAGGACTTAAACTGGATCAATCGTGGAAAAATGTTGGAGCTTGGGCCAGAAAAGTGTGCACTCCTGACGGAGCAACTCCGCAGAGACTCGGAGTTTCTGAGGCGAATCCATGTCATGGATTACAGTCTCCTGGTGGGGATACATCACATGCGACGGGGAAATAGGGAAAACGTTCGGAGTAATACACTCAAGGTGTTTTCAGTAAGTCCTTACATTCCTTTGGATTTCAACAGGGTCTTACACATGCTGCGTTGCAAGCCATCTGTTCCGGCTCTTCGTCGCAAGAATACCCATGTCAAGGGTGGTCGATCCCCTGAAGCTATCGCCATGCGCCGCGCGATGCGTACACCCGATCCGAAAAAGTTTGGATCCGAAGCCCTCGATTTACCTGAGGAAGACACCGGGGATCGACAACATTTCATATTCTATCAAGATGAGGGTGGGTTACAAGCGACGGACGAGGCCAATCAACCGATGGACACGCTGTATTACTTGGGGGTCATCGACATTTTGACCCCGTATAAATCGTTGAAGAAGTTAGAACACTTTTGGAAAGGCCTTTCAGCTGATCGAGTAAGTTTAATGGCACGTTCTATCCCTCGATTGAGTGATCCGAATACCTGAATTTGTAGCATAAAATCAGCGCCGTCCCACCAGCTGAGTACTCTGAGCGGTTCTTCAATTTCATGAAGGTCATTATGAGGGGCGGAGATGGCGCCCGTTTGAAGGCGGAGTGAAACAATGTGTTTATGGGTGCCATTGGGTTCTGCGTCTCTGCTCTATATGTTCCCCTGGGAAAACCTTCGCATTCAACGCAAAACCTAGCATTTGTACTTTTGATCTCCGCAAGTATACCACTTCCCAATCTAATTTTCGGTTTTTGTTGTGCCTCTCTTTATTATTCGACCTTTCCATCACTTAACTAGCAACTACTAGTATATATTCCACTCTTTTCATCCATTATGATTTTATCATTTCCTTCGCAAATGGACTTATATCTCGCCCTCTCCTTTTATCGCTTTCGATGTCATCTTCATTCCATCACTCGAGGTACGCTTTCCATCACTCTCCTCCCTTTACACACACTCCTAGAACAGAATCTTGTTAGGGTTGTGCCATTATTTTACTGGCAATTGTCACGAATTTGGAGATGTTGGTAATACCGAAGCAGAGCTGTTTCTGTCCAAGGTGTGTCAACTCCACCACACCACGCCGCATTTGTGGCTATCATGATATGACTTGTGCAATTATTATTGTACCCCATTCCTTACACTTACACCCTCCACCCATTTACCAATACTTCAGAGGCCTCACTGAGTCGGACACACTTTTGAAACACATGAATTTTTAACTTATATGACTCTACACATTCTTTACATCATCAAAACAGAACATCACACAGTTGTCGAGTGTGCTGCGACAGAGGTTGAATATGATATTGTAGTGGCAGTACCAACTTCACCAATATATGTCCTCCATGACGTAATTACATAAGCACATATTCATTCCACAACAGTCTACATACATAGCAAGGACTGGCCTGCCCCTCCCTTGACTCACTTGGTCCCTGGATACCTGTATATAACTTCAACCACTGGAACAACGAACTCAGGAAACGGATAAGGTCACCTACTCATCATATCGATTTTGCTTCGGTCAACATATCACTCGGTCTAGATGGAGCTCCGTCTGTTCTCACCCTCTAGTACTGGCGCCTTGTCGATCAAGCCTGTTTCACTATCCAGTCGTCACCATTTTAGTCATGTTGATGAAGGGCTTTGTGGCGTCGTAGGTGAACTTCATGACACGGGAGGAGCCATAGGCACTGATAAATATACTCTATCCTGACTACAGGTGCACAAAAAGTGATTTCGATGTTGAGTTCCCGTCATATTATGACAGCCACGATTTCTTTGAATCACAACTCACTCGGGGACGATGGCACGTGTCAATTATTTGCCTATCTCTCTTCAACTGAGGGATCCAAGCATCGAGCTACGATAACCGAAATCGGTCTCACGAACAATAATATTGGATGCAAAGGGCTTCAGGCCATTGCAGAATTTGTCCGTGGGAATGATGTCCTTGAGGTGCTGTGGCTAACCAATGTTAGTATGTAGCGTGTGCTTTTTCAAAGATCGATTGTTTCTAATGCCAGCTTCTTGAAGAATGAGCTTACACCAGATCCAGCCACTCTGACTTCTTTCGCGAGTGCCTTAAACTCTTCACGATTACGTCTCCTCTCAGTCACTGGTAACTCGCAACTGGGTGACTTGTTCGTGGACAGATTTCTTCCTCTCCTTCGATTACGGTCTCTTGGGGAGCTACATATCAATGCCATTGGCCTTACCCCTCGAGGAGCATCCGCTATAGCTGCCTGGGTTGCAGGAAGCAAGGTGATGGACAACCAAGGGACATGCTACCTTCATACATTGAAGTGCAGCGGAAATAACCTTGGAGTCAGAGGTGTCTGGGAAGTCATACGGGCGATTGAGAAAGGGAACTGGGCTCTAAACAAGGTTGAAATGTACGCCAATCAGCTGACAGGACCACAGCTCCAAATCATAGCTAGCCAATTCTCTTCGACGGAACTTCCCATCACTGATCAGCCACCCGGTATCCCAGAGACCGAGGAAGCATGGAAAGACTGTGAACGGGGCTTGCATAGAGTTATTATGCGTAACCAATATTGGCGGCGACAGACTGGGAAGGAAGCATGCAACCTGCTGAGACATGCTCGCCCATTACTCATGTGTTCCAAATTACTCTCGATGCCCTCCGCCCCCTCTCACCTTAGACCCAATTCCAATCCTTCCCCAACGTCAACCATTCTTTTCCCGTTTTTCGCACTTCCGAACGAGCTCAAGCTGTACATTCTGGCTCTTTTCGCACCTTCGTTGTCATCGAAGCAGCGAATACGCGTTTATAAATATGCATCAGATCCTAAGACCCTTCCGTCATTGACACCAAATTTTCGTCGGGGAGCGGGGAAAGGATACCCTTCCAGCCTGGAGATGACTTATAGACTTTCAAGTCCGGACGGGAAATTTATGACTACCGGCATGGGTCTCCAATGTAGAGAACAAGAACGGGCCAAGTTTCTGGAAGCCGTTGGGTGTTGCTCTTACGAACCAGAGCCCAAAGGTCATGTTGATTGTGGTTCCCCTGTAACCCCTATCCGCTATATTGGAATACCATGTAATGAATCATCGGGATAGTTACAGTAATACGATTGCAGCGGTAGTAATATAATCTCATGCATCCTGAGTTGTGTCTAGCAATCGCTCGTGATACAAGGCTACTTCCTGACTTGCCTAAGGGGTTGCATTGCGTGACAAGACGTACGAAGCAAAATTGAATATTTGGAATTAACCACGGGCATGGGACCTAAGGAGCAGGCTCATCTTCCAAAGTCATCTCATCAAACTCCTCTAATAATTCCTCCAGCTTCACTTCGGGGAAATCAGGTTCTTCTTCCTCCCCTTCCTCTCCACTTGTAAGTGGAACATGACCACCATCCACCTCATCCTCATCCACATCCATCCCGTACTGCCCGTGGCGCCGCCTCCGCCCACCATCAGTAGCGTCCTTCATGTTGACATCCTTTGCTTTGTAAAGGTTGACAGTGCCCCTCAGCTCGGGATCTTCTTCCAGATCCATCAAGAACAACTCATAGTCCTCGTCCACCTTCTTCTGATCGCGACCGCCCATCCTACCGACTACACCACGTCCGCCGCCAGTGTCGCCCTCCTCGCCTTGTTCCTTGGCGATGCTTCGTAGCTTCCAGTTTCTAGGCTTTCCTTTCTTTCTCCGGTTGGGGTACGCTTTCTTGACTAGCACGATATCTGGAATGCGGTCCGCTTGCAATGTCGCGAAATCGTCTGAGTTAAAATTGGACGAGGTAAGATAGTAACCCATGGCCGTATCTCCCGGTTGCAAAATTCCACCCAGGTGGGTGCGAGTGTGGAAGATCTGCGTTTTTCTGGCGGCCGTTTGATAGTCCATCTCCACTTCGCCGTCGTTGAGACTCGCCTGCGACCTGAATGCGCCTGCAAGTGCAACCTGAGCATCGGCAAGGACCAATCGGCCACGAGTGGTCCCGACAGGTTCGATATCCAGCACCGTGAATTCCATCAGATCACCCATTCCAGCCAACGCGGAGAATGGTGCACGCCAGTATACCTGACCGCTGACTTCAACAGACTTCAATGTGCTGACGTCAAGAAGCTGGAAAGATGATCCGACGCGTGTACATATTGTCAATGGTGAAATGTTTGAGAGCGATCGCGCCTGTTTCGGCGGGATACAAACGAGGTCATCTTTACAGATGGGAGCGATCTCCACCGAATACGTAAATTTGTAATTTGCAGTATTCGAATGCGTATCCGTGGAGAGAAGTTGTTCCGATCCCTTCGTCCTGTACAAGCGAACACAATCAAATAGAAATCAAGACGTGATAGCTTCACACGAGAACCTACCGTATGGGTACAACACCGTTCAAGAATTCTACCATTTTAATAGCGTGGCTGCGTTGGCTGTAAAAGAAATCCAGACCATCTCTCACCTCCTTAACGGAGATGGTGTCCTTCTGGGCTCCATGCTTCAATATTAGCTGCTCGAGGTACAAAAAGGTTCGTTTATGGGCAACTTTCTGGCGCACTTGGACGAGTGCCTTCCATGTATTTTTCGCTGCGAGTCGTGTGCAATCAGGGCATTGTGTATTGTGTACAAGATATTCGATCTCGAATACTTGTTCGAGGATTGTAGAGGTCAAAACCTAGACGTTTGCAAAGCTCGCTGAGTGGGGCGAGGAGACATCGAGAAAATATTCCTCTACAGACCTCTTTTTGAATGGTAAGCGATACGCGTAATCTTCTTGAATGTGGTTCTGTCCAGATGAAGTGCGCTTCTGTCAGTCGCACTTTATTTAGTCCTTTAAGTCTTTTAAGACATATCGCGAGCAGCTCCTGGGATTCTGGCCGCGCCAAAATCCACGCTTGTGGAGGTGATAAGAAACGCTCGCAGTTTCTGCAAAACGATACCGATGCTGGGAGGGAAATCAATGCATCTCAGCATGGTACGATCAGATTCTCGCACATTGTTTCGGAATACCCTCCGTTATATCGACACTGCGAAAAATTGTTTAGCTCGCACTTCAACACCGTGGGGCATATAATGCTCACCTATTCCTTAGACACGCAACACACAAATTGGCCGAGTTGGGCACGATGGGAATTCCTGATCTCGGCATTAGCACTCGACAGCTCCCTCTACCACGGATAGGCCCTCACCGCAATCGGCGCAAAGGACTCGAGTAATTGCAGGGCCAGGTATAAATTCCATGTTCACCACGGCGGGATATGTGTTGTTTCGGAGAGTGACTGAAGATCGATGAGTGAGCAAATGCTACTCGAGTCAATATCTTCCGACTTAGTCATCAAATCTGGTATGTTGTGTAGTAGCCTGCGCTTTTCAGTCAAGATTCGATCTTACACCTCACTCTACGGGTGCGATGTAAAAATACAGACTACAAAGTAACAGGGCCTAATATAATAAATATCTACGTACTAACGCACACCACCATATGTCGTGCGGTTATGATATTGTATAAAGACATTGTTAGAGCACAATTCGAGAAGGGTCTTACAGAGAGGCCTTGCCCCGCGGTTCAAATGGTAACAGCAATGCGATAAGGCCAGCAGCAACAAATATTGCTCCGGAGACCCAAATAGGAACAGACGTGGTTATGTCCGCATACAATGCAATGATAGGAGCCTGGAGGCATTTTTAGCATGTCAGCACTGACTTCAGAAATATGCCCTAAGCCCGCACCATGACACCAAAGATACGATTTGCAGACGCAACTAGCGAATTACCAGTCCCCCTATCCTTGGTGGGGAACAACTCGGGAGAGATGGCATACAGCACACCATACATGACGTTATTGGTGAAGCTGTACCCACAATCCCATCCGAGATAAGAATTGGACGATCGTGCCGTTGTCGACAAGAGAATGAAGACGCCCGTTAGAGCTGTAGACGATTGGTATCACACTCAAATGAATTTGGATTGATGGTGCAGACTGACCAGTGAAGATGGCAAGGGTTCCCCTACGACCAAGGATGGGAAGTTCGACCAGATAACCAGCCATCAACGCCCCCGGAATGCCCATGATGCTCAATATCACTTGCTAGAATCCATCTCAGTATTTGGATGTCGGATGTACTCGACGACGAACGTTACGGTATGTGATGAACACAGAATCGTTGCCAGCTGCCGCTCCCCGCGTTTGCAGACTGATCCAAGTATGTCAGCTCTTTCCTCAGTGGGCCAGCAGTCGAAACATACTAATAGGGCACAAAAGCATTATACCTATAAAATGATCAGGTAGAAGCCCCGCGCACATGTGGGATTACCTACAAAGGGAACGCAAGTCCAATTAAAGCTGAAGTAATACAGATCAGTCCATTTTCCAGTGCCAATCAGGGAAACTCACCCCATAGTACGATCAAGATGCTTGTCGAGTATGCTAGCTTCCGTGTCGCGAATAGAGGTTTTACGTGGTTGGAGTCGAGCTTCGATAGCTTCCTCATTGCAGCCGCCTTCGCGGATGTGTCCAACTCAGCACGATCCTGATCAGAACCCCCAGCAAGTATTTCAGCTTCTTTGAGGTGATCCACAGTAAGGTTACTGGTTTTGCCGTTGATAGCAGCCACTCTGTGCACGGAGGCCACAGCCTCTTCGTCTCTCCCACGACCCATCAGATACTTGGGACTCTCCTGGAGATTGAAGACGAAGAACCGAAGGAACCACATCACCATCATGACCCCGCCCATAGTAAACAAGTAATAACGCCAGCCTTTATTTGATGAGGCGGGGCATGGCGCCGGAGCGGAGGGACAAGAGAAGCTACTAATCAAAGGCCAAGCAACCTTGCATGACCTGTCAGTAGCAAATTCGACATAGTGGTATTTCGGCTCTACACCCACTCACCAAGCTGCCGACAAGCTGACCGACCGCCCACCAGATGGAAAGCACTGTCAACAAATACTGATGTGATGCAGGGACAAATTCTACAACCACATGGATTTCATGTTCCCTGATAAAGTTCGGAAGGGACCACCTACCAAGAAAGACTGCTGAGTCAACAGGGAGATTCCCACCTACTCCAATCGACCACATGGATACACATGCACATAAAGTAGTATAATTAGGTGCTCCACCAGCGGCGATGGCAAAAATAGCCGTGATAAGGATGGTAAGATTGAAGGACCACCTTTGCGTATATGAGATGGCAGTTCAAAGAGTCCACTACAATAGTGATCTTACCTACGGCCCCACACGTCACAACCAACACCCCAAAAGATTGCCCCGACGAGCAGCCCGAGGGCCTGTCCAAGTAACATCCACTCCCCTTGTACATCGAACTCACGCGTAACCGACGTATAAATTAACCCGGGAGTCGCCTGATGGTCGAACCCTTGGCTAAGCGTATCAATCACTGATGCTGTGACGTTAGCACTCACCGGCCATAAATTGTCCCTTATCAATGTTCAGTTAGAAACTAGGAAATGAATGGAGAAGCTCGAGAGCTCACGAAAACCAGCCAAACCCAGCGACGAAGAATAAACACCACTGTAGAACATGAATTGATTGTGGTAACGAGGGGATACAGACAAACAAGCCAGACCTGGTACTTCCCCATGCCTATTTCTTGGAATGCATCATTGAGGATCTTTGCTTTGGCATGATATACCGGATCCAGCGAGTCCTCTGTGTAAATATCCTGGGTGTGGGTTTGTAAACTCTCTACTTGGACATTTTTTTTCTCGGGAGAGGTGCTGGGCTCCTGAGAGAAGGGCATATTGATATGGAAGCGAAGGGGTATGAGTTGCTCTCATGGGATCCAGGTATTTATGCTGTAGCCCTTTCCTGGCAAGTGGCGGAAGTAGAGTGTGGTGCATGCAGTAATGCAGTGACAGCAACGCTCTGTATGGTTATTGGGGCACAACGGCACAAATTTCAAGGGGGTTTTTGCATCATTTATGGTGGTTACAGTAAGACACATTGCATTGTCACTTATCGGAGAGTCTTCGAAAGTGGATGTTAGGTGGCCTACTAGGGTGACCAGCAATGGAATAAAGCATACCGAGAACATTTCAGGACTTTGTAACTCATGATGGAAGGGTTACAAATGGGGGATAAATCCAATGCGGAGATAAGAACGTTGACTTTGAGCAAAGATAGCGTGTACTAGCGCCCCTAGGAAGGAGCCTACATACACACACACCGGGGATTTCAAGATTTTCCGGTCGTTTATACAATATTGACAGATGATAATTTAACATTTTACTTTCACATTTAATGCCCTTAAAATTTGAATCACAACAATAATTTTAAATTTCAATGCAAGTAAAATGTGAAAGCAAAATTTAAAACTATCATTTGTCATTTTCAATGCACTATAAATGGCAGGAAATCTTGAAATCCCTGGTGTGATAGTTGTTGCAAGGCTGGTCAACGGTGTTGGGTGTGCGTGGTTCTGGAACTCTGGAACTCTATGTAATAACCTGATTTACATAGTATTATATGACCAAACACGGCAACGCGGCGCGCTGATGCAGACACAGAATGAAGTGAACACTCAAAGTGACCAGCAATTCGAGAAGTGCAACAGGCACCCAAAGGGCACAAACAAGCCGCATGTCGGAAGAAAGGACAGCTGTTAAGTAACGTCCAAGGAAAGTTTCTGCTACATTACTGCCTGATGGTGAGTCTGATCTAACTTGCGCATGTTTGTAAGTTCGTGTACTTGACCCTCACCGGAACGATTATGTTCCACTATTCGACTAGTGCAAGGCAATTCTACCGTATCGGTGACTACAAGCTCTCCTGTTGAGAAGCAGCCCGTGGGGGTAGTTACATAAACCTTATGGTATGTAGGCAAGTCTTTCATTTTGCATCACCATACCTTCGAATAGTGAGCAGGATGAGGGCCACAACTGCACCTTCATCTACAAGGAAAAATACACAAAGACGAGAAGCACAGAAGGTATGTGTCTAATAGTGTCGTTGCTCCGAGGTCACCGACTTTTTTTTCGTTGTGCCACCCTTGGCAGCAGTTTTTTTGTGTTCCCACGGTCTTTAGATATATATTTTGTGTACCTAACAATGTACCTAATAGATGCCATTTTCAGGGGAGGTTCCTACCAATTCCAGAAACGGTTGAGTGCCCCTGACGGCAGTTTATTGGGCCCGATCAACATTGCAGGGAAGGTGCGCTGAGCATCTTGTGAGGTCCTGTCGATCCGTCGCGCGTCGTGTTGAGGGTTGACTAATCCTCCCGTCCGTCTGTCCAGCGTTGCGCGGAGGGTCTGTGGAGATCCGTTGCGCGTTGTGTTGAGGGTTTTACATCTTCCCTTCCCGTCTGTCCAGTGTCGTGCGGAGGGTCTGTGGAGGGTTTTCCATCACTCCTACTAAGAGGCCGCACATATTCTTTTCTCTTTTTCTTATGTTCTCAACTGTGTATGTCATCGAGGTATTTTAGAGGGTTTTCACACTATGATTTTTTTCTTTGGTTCTGCACGTTTTACAACACATCGTCGGATGCATCCCAGTTCACTTGCACTGGTATATCGCACACAAAGACAACGTGTATTGGGGTATGGAGATCAGACACCAATACTCAAAAGCAACAAAAGCACGACATCGAGAACATAGAGCAAATGTATAGCAAGTAGATATGGGTCAGAGATGAAGTCATATTGACACCCAAACAGATGGAAGCCGAGTCGGCGAAACCATTACTCACTAGGAGACACCTCCATTGAGGTATCACTGGGATGAGAGGATGGTGGAAGCGATTGCGGGGCCGTATTAGCCACGGTAACATTGGGGAGGGTGCTGGTTCGTCTGAGTAGGGGAGGGTCGCCATGAAGTTCTTCATAACCTCCAGCAACGGTACTGCTAAAATAATAATCGGGCCTACGAGTGACAGCGGCGTGCTGTGCACTGTAATTTGAATGTCCTGTGTGATTGTTCTGTGGCTGCAGCATAGTCGACGGGACACTGGAAGTGCCCTGCGCATAAGGCCCATGGTAGGGTGGATGGTTGGATGGCGGATAAGGAGGGGGATAGGGTGCTGCTGGGTGATTGTACCACCCTCCATGGTCACATAATGTACCTACATTGTACCATACTTTACGGCCAGCAGGGGTTGACAATCGGCCGTATGTTATGGGCCAGCTGGGGTCAGGCCAGACTAAAGGGTGTTGCTATGATTTATGGTCCGGCCAGTATGCGGAATTGTCACCATAATACATGGTCCAGCCTGGGGGTGGGTTGTCACCATAATATAGGTTTGGGCCAGGATGTAGGTATCACCATAGTGTATGGTCTGGCCAGAGTGTGTAGTTTAACCATAATATACAGTCCGGCCTGGGTGTAGGTGATACCATAGTGTATGGTCAGGCCAGGGTATGGGTGCATATTGAACAGTCCAGCCTGGGTGTGGGTGTCACCATAGTGTATGGTCGGGCCAGGGTAGGTGTGTCACCATATTGTACAGTCCGGCCTGGGTGTGGGTGTCACCATAGTGTATGGTCGGGCCAGGATAGGTGTGTCATCATATTGTACAGTCCAGCCTGGGTGTGGGCATCACCATAATGGATAGTCCGGCCTGGGTGTGGGAATCACCATAGTGTATGGTCAGGCCAGGGTAGGGGTGTCACCATATTGTACAGTCTGGCCTGGGTGTGGGCATCACCATAGTGTATGATTGGGCCAGGGTAGGTTAGTCACCATAGTGTATGGTCAGGCCAGGATAGGTGTGTCACCCATATTGTACAGTCCGGCCTGGGTGTGGGCATCACCATAGTGTATGGTCAGGCCAGGGTAGGGGTGTCACCATATTGTACAGTCCGGCCTGGATGTGGGCATCACCATAGTGTATGGTCAGGCCAGGTAGGTGTGTTACCATAATGGATAGTCCGGCCTGGGTGTGGGTGTCACAATAAGTGTATGGTCAGGCCAGAGAGGAAAAAATATTTGAAACAAGTCCAGGCTGATGATAGCCATGTCAGGATTGTACATACTAGCAAAGACAAGACTGGTACTGTACTGAATGGAAATGATTATACAAGTAGTACAAGTTAATGATAAGCATTCAGGTGGTGTACTGGCCAGTAATGATTAATTGGTCATACCAACCGGTCAGTGTCATATCGGCGGCATACCAACCGGTCACTATCATACCGGTAGCATACCGGTGGCATACCAACCGGTCACTGTCATACCGGTAGCATACCGACCAGTCACTATCATACCGGTAGCATACTGACTGGTAACTGTCATACCGGTGGCATACCGACCGATCACTATCATACCGGTAGCATACCAACCGGTAACTGTCATACCGGTAGCATACCGGTGGCATACCAACCGGTCACTGTCATACCGGTAGCATACCGACCAGTCACTATCATACTGGTAGCATACTGACTGGTAACTGTCATACCGGTGGCATACCGACCGATCACTATCATACCGGTAGCATACCAACCAGTCACTGTCATACTGGTAGCATACCGGTGGCATACCAACCGGTCACTGTCATACCGGTGGCATACCAATTGGTCATTGTCATACTAGTAGGATATTCACTGGTCGTGGCAATACTGGTAGGATAAGTATACTGACCGGTAATGGTGATACAGTAAAGTGATTTAAGTATGAGAATAGCACTCCGATGATTGTTGATTACTAGTGATGGTGAGATCGGATTGCTCAGGTATGAAGCCGGCAGGTATGGCATACACTGGACACCAAGACATGGTCCTGACTTCCCAATCAAGTTCCCTCACTCTGCCTATAAGGCCATATACTTATGAGAATAGCACCCCAATGCTTGTTGATTACTATGGGGGGACACCGGACTGATCAGGCATCCGGCCGGCAACTTTACACCATCGATATCTAGTAAGACCCAGGGTGAGTTATGTTGAAAGAAAGGTGTACTATGCTGGCAGTCAATCACCCTGAGACCTGTGGGATTCTAGGAATACAATGCCCATGGGCAGGGGTACATTCGGAACACACTTCCGGCTTCTGGCAACTAGTTAAGATATACCGGTCGCAGTTCCCATGGCTTTCAGCACAAATCAGTCATTGACTGCTTCATTGCATCCTCCGTACAGACACATCCAATATTGCCAGATGGCCACATTCAACACGGGTGTCACTGACTATCACCTATCTGAAAGGATTGCTGGCTACATGCGCCGGCGATTTCGCCATCTGGCACTAGATCCCGATTTTCCCTGGCCTGCACTTCCATTGGATATTCCATCCCATGGTTGCATCGGGATGAACCAATTGGTTTCTGTTCTTGTTAAGGCATACAAAAATCGCAGTAAGTTCATTGCATGGCTCTAACATACCATCTGACTTTCCATCTCAGTTCCATCTGGCATTGATCTCATACGACTTAGTGAGAGCCTGTCTGCAATGGAGTCCGGAGCTGACATGAAACGAGAGGCTCAGCTCCTAGAGAACCACCCACCGGCAATCAGGAGCACCAGTAACATGCCTGCTATCTTATCGGAACCAGCAATCATCCTTGGGGAAGGAGATAGCATCGCTTTGTGGTACCTTCCAGGTGCCTTAGCTAGG
This sequence comes from Scleroderma bovista, assembly GCA_037178675.1. Classification (NCBI taxonomy): domain Eukaryota; kingdom Fungi; phylum Basidiomycota; class Agaricomycetes; order Boletales; family Sclerodermataceae; genus Scleroderma; species Scleroderma bovista. The sequence goes on along the minus strand of JAYMGJ010000785.1, from coordinate 15,355 downwards.
CCAATTCAGGTATGGTGGTCGATATTATGCATGCCTTGTCTGACATGTAGGTAAAGAAACATATTGTTACAGGCCTTCAGCCTCTTGGTGACAACCTCCGGAAGAGTATCAAAAACCAGAGTTGGAGAAACTCTGATCAATACTTCCGACCGGGAAGTACACCATCCGGATGTCTGGAGTTTTCACCAGCTAGGCATTTGCAAGGCCACTCGGTAGAGTTATATCTTTCTTCAGAAACAAACATAATTAACCTCGGGTACAGACAAGGAAACACACACCATCGGTTTCTGCAGGGCTTGCAACACCGGCAGGCAAGGAATGGGGAAAGAATATTTGCCTCCCATCTGCCCTCCTTTCTGGTACGCTATCTATAATGCACCCTCCACTCTATCATGCCGGTCTAGAGGCAAGGCAGAGGCTGGATGCATGGTCTATAGAGAACGATCCTGTGATGCAGGAAGCACTGGGGCATTGGTCGACCGTATACACAAATCTCTCACTCATTTCCAATCGGAAAACACCTTTGCACCGAGATCCCCAGTCCCAGTCTGATTGGTTTGATCTACTCGCCACTGTCGGTGAATATCAAGATTGCTTCCTTAATATCCCAACCCTTGGAGTTCAGCTGGAATATAGCCCGGGCACGGTTGTAGCATTTTCTGGTAGGCTCCTCAGGCATGGAGTGATCGAGGAGGGTGGAGACCGATGTTGCCTCGCATACTACATGTGGGATAACATTCATAATTGGCTCGGAGTCCCCAGGCCAGATCCAATGAGGCTTCACAAGGTCCAGGATGCGTTGTTGCAGTTGGAGGTGTAGATTACCTTAATTGGCCATGACTGGTAGTCCAATACATGTTTCTGGCAGGATATGCTTTATCCATGTAGAACAATATGCTACCGGTATGACTGTTACCGGTCAGTATGCACCGGTATGACACACCAGTTGATATGCTCCCGGTATGACAGTGACCAGTCGGTATGCTACCGGTAAGACACTGACCGGTCGTGATACCGGTATGACTCTGACCGCCCGGTATGCTACTGGTATGATAGTGACCGGTCAGTATGCTACAGATATGACACTGACCGGTCGGTATGCTACCGGTATGAAGGCCACCGGTATGACAGTCACCACTTGACTCGCTACGGGCTGAGTATAATACCAGTATGACCATTGGCGGTCAGTATGCCCATATAGAACAGTATCTTCGCAGGTCAAAACACAATACTAGAATGATACTGGTACACCACATAGCGGTCAGTATGCTACCGGTATGACTGTTACCGGTCAGCATAATAGCAGTACCTTCAGTACTGGCCAGTATAACACCAGTATGACCAACACCAGTTTGTATGCTACCGGTGGGACAGTTACCAGTCAGTATAATAGTTGTATGCCCATTGCCAGTCGATATGCTACCGCTATACCTATTATCCAGTGTAATACCAGGATGACCATCACTGGTCACTACATCACTGGTCTGGTCTCTGTCTTCAAATACAATCCTGACAGGCTTATATTGCAAGCATCATGATTGCCAGTGTGTACGTGATTATTACCAGTCAATACCCCACATTTATTACCGATGACCATTCATCAGCAAACCAGCCCTTCCCTATACAGTCCCACACAGACTTGTACAGAGTCACAGAGCCCACAGAAAGGTTCCCACTAATACAGAGCTTCACAGAGTGCACAGAGTCTGTACTGCTCTGTACAGACCTATACAAACACCTCCCATTTGTACAGGTCTAGTGTTTCCGGGACTAGCACAAGGGCTATACACTAGGATTGACAATAATGCCATTACCATACTCTTTCAAACTCTTATAGCACTCCAAATACTAGCATATAAAGCAACAAATATATTAGCAATTACTAACTACTACATACATGGTGTAGTTAGAGACACTACATAATATAATCCTAATCACAACTACCCACACAAAGCAATTAACCTATATGAAAGTTGAGTTAGTGACAAGCTAGATCAAGTGAGATAAACTACTTACAGAGTTGAAAGTGATTGTCAATTTCCGGCAGGCTAATAGCCTCTAGTGGTGTTTGACCATAGTCAAATAACCTATTAGTACCATTATTAGACAAGGTAACATATAAAACTTACCTTTAGTTCCAGCACTAACATTTGTTGTGTAGTCAAATAGCCTATTAGTACCCTTGTTAGATAAGTTAATATGTAGTTGTAGTGGGAAACTTACCATTAGCTCCGGCACTAACTTTTGTTGTGTAGTGAAATAACCTATTAGTAGCAATGTTAGACAAGTTAATATGTTGTGGTAGTAGGAAACTTACCATTAGCTCCGGCACTAAGCTTTGTTGTGTTGAGCCCACTGCTACATAGTAGGAAAAGGCATCTGTTTGGTAAAGTTTGCCACGTTGCGCAAGAGGAGTGACAAACAGTGTCCACAATATCGCGTTTTTGGCATTTTTGGGCACTTAGTCAAATTTTGGACACACAGTGGCAGTACCAACTACCAAGTGGTACTACACTTTTGCTACACACAATTATACTACGCATTTTTGGTAATCAGCACTACAACACAAACACTACACAACTACTCCGCATTTTTGGTAATCAACACTACATCACAAACACAACACAATTACTACGCATTTTTGGTAATCAGCACTACAACACAAACACTACACAACTACTCCGCATTTTTGGTAATTAACACTACATCACAAACACAACATAACACATCCTAAGTGACACTACACATTTTTGGTAATCAACACTACAACACAAACACAACACAACATTTCCTAATTGTTACTACGCATTTTTGGTAATCAACACTACAACACAAACACTACACAACATTCACTAATTGATACTACGCATTTTTGGTAATCAACACTACAATACAAACACTACACAATATTTCCTAATGGATACTACACATTTTTTGTACACATTTTACTACACTTTGACTATGCTTTTACTACGCTTTTTTGTACACTTTTACTACACTTTTTTGTACACTTTGACTACACTTTTGACTACACTTTTACTACACTTTTACTACGCTTTTTTGTACACTTTGACTACACTTTTGACTACACTTTTACTACGCTTTTTTGTACACTTTTACTACACTTTTACTACACTTTTTGTACACTTTTTTGTACACTTTTTACTACACTTTTACTACGCTTTTTTGTACACTTTTACTACACTTTTTTGTACACTTTGACTACACTTTTGACTACACTTTTACTACGCTTTTACTACGCTTTTTTGTACACTTTCACTACGCTTTTACTACACTTTTTGTACACTTTGACTACACTTTTTGTACACTTTTACTACATTTTTGACTACACTTTTACTACGCTTTTTGGTACACTTTTGACTACACTTTTACTACACTTTTACTACGCTTTTGACTACACTTTTACTACGCTTTTTGGTACACTTTTACTACACTTTTGACTACACTTTTACTACGCTTTTTGGTACACTTTTACTACCCTTTGACTACACTTTTACTACGCTTTTTGGTACACTTTTACTACACTTTTGACTACACTTTTACTACGCTTTTTTGTACACTTGTACTACACTTTTGACTACACTTTTACTACACTTTACTACACTTTTACTACACTTTTTTGTACACTTTTACTATACTTGTTGTACACTTTTACTACACTTTTGACTACACTCTTACTACGCTTTTTTGTGCACTTTTTTGTACACTTTGACTACACTTTTTACTACACCTTTTACTACACTTTTGGTTCACTTCTTACTACACTTTTACTACACTTTTGGTTCACTTTTACTACACTTCTACTACACTTTTTGTAAATTGATTAGGTTGAGTAGTGTAGTCACAATTACGTTAAGAAGGGTAGTCATTATTAGGTTAAGTAGCATAGTTATGATTAGGTTAAGTGGCATAGTTGTGACTGGGTTAACAAGTGCACCCCAAAGTGTAGTAAAAGTGTAGTCAAAAGTGTAGTAAAAGTGTAGTCAAAGTGTACAAAAAAGTGTAGTAAAAGTGTAGTCAAAAGTGTAGTCAAAAATGTAGTAACAGTGTACAAAAAAGCATAGTAAAAGTGTACAAAAAAGCGTAGTAAGAGTGTAGTCAAAAGTGTAGTAAAAGTGTAGTCAAAAGTGTAGTAAAAGTGTTCAAAAAAGCGTAGTAAAGTGTAGTAAAGTGTACAAAAGTGTGTAGTAAAAGTGTAGTCAAAAGTGTAGTAAAAGTGTTCAAAAAAGCGTAGTAAAGTGTAGTAAAGTGTACAAAAGTGTGTAGTAAAAGTGTAGTCAAAAGTGTACAGAAAAATACATCCATCCCTCCTAGGAACTTGCCCGACCTACTCCCACTCGATGCTGGCCTTGATCACCCTATGATCGCGGCCTACATTCATTACGCAAACACGTTGCTCAACACCGCCAGGTTGTGGAGATCGGAAATGTGCCGGAGAGCGATGTTGGCAAATGTGCGGGATATGTTGGCTAGGTCAGCCCGACTTGGCGAGAATGGTGACATAATTGAGTCCGATCACCCTGAGGATGTGGTAGTATTAGATCCCTCCAAGCTGTAGTTTTGTTACAGTAGTGCGGCAATAAAATCTTTCGGCACAAGACATGGCAAATTTGACAATAGCATTATTCTACAAGTATATTATTTGCGGCGTCTCTTTGAAGTGTAGTCAAAGGTGTACAAAAAAGTGTAGTAAAAGTGTACCAAAAAGTGTAGTAAAAGTGTATTCAAAAGTGTAGTCAAAGTGTAGTCAAAAGTGTAGTAAAAGTGTACAAAAAAGCATAGTAAAAGTGTAGTCAAAAGTGTAGTCAAAGTGTACAAAAAAGTGTAGTCAAAAGTGTACAGAAAAGTGTAGTAAAAGTGTACAAAAAAGTGTAGTAAAAGTGTACCAAAAAGTGTAGTAAAAGTGTAGTCAAAAGTGTAGTAAAAGTGTACAAAAAGTGTAGTAAAAGTGTAGTCAAAAGTGTACAAAAAAGTGTACAAAAAGTGTAGTAAAAAGTGTAGTAAAAGTGTACAAAAAAGCGTAGTCAAAGTGTAGTCAAAGTGTATAAAGAAGTGTAGTCAAAAGTGTAATAAAAGTGTACAAAAAAGCGTAGTAAAAGTGTAGTAAAAGTGTACAAAAAAGTGTAGTAAAAGTGTAGTAAAAAGTGTACAAAAAAGTGTACAAAAAGTGTAATAAAAGTGTAGTAAAAGTGTACAAAAAAGCGTAGTAAATGTGTAGTCAAAAGTGTAGTCAAAGTGTACAAAAAAGCGTAGTAAAAGTGTAGTCAAAAGTGTAGTCAAAGTGTACAAAAAGCGTAGTAAAAGTGTAGTAAAAAGTGTACAACAAAGTGTACAAAAAGTGTAGTAAAAGTGTAGTAAAAGTGTACAAAAAGCGTAGTAAAAGTGTAGTCAAAAGTGTAGTAAAAAGTGTAGTTAAAGTGTACAAAAAGTGTAGTCAAAAGTGTAGTAAAGGTGTAGCAATAGTGTCAGTAGTTAGGAATTTACAGAGTTGTACAGAGTTGATGGGTCTGTACAGCCTGTACAGACCTGTACACAAGTCATGTGGTCTGTAGTGTCTGTAGCCCAAAAGTGCTGTTTTGCTGATGTTGCTCTGTGTCTTGTATGTGCCCTACCAGCCACCCATTCAACCGGCTCAAGGCAGGACTGCATCATGAATGTCACATGGACCGTGAAAAATATCATTATCCTATTAAAGGCTTATATTTACCCAGGACCTCACTTGCCCACAATCATGTCTAACACCCTTGATGCCCACAATATCTCCCTCGCTTTGCAATACATTGGGGTTCAGTTCCGACGGTTTACCTATGTGCTACAGCAACCCAACCCACCTTCAAATTGGTTTGAGAATGTCATGATAGAAATTGTAAGATCACCTGATTCTTATGGAAATCAATTCATATATTATACATTTAGCGCGTTCTTGAGCGATTGCTCTCTGCATGCAGTGCCTATGGTCTGATCATGCGGGTGCCTTATATGGCAAACCAATTCCTGTGGTGTGCCACTCTGGCAAAGATGCAGCAGGAGGAGATACTGGAATACATGAAGGGTCATGATGTATTCATGATCAGGACATCCGAGTCACAGATTCATCATACCGGACTGATGCTACACAAATGGTGGGAGATGCCCGGTACCACATTCCCCGATGGATATGAATCCCGGCAAATCCCGCACATCATTTCGGAGGCCAAAGACTTTTTCCCTACTGTCTCGGTATGTATATTCCCTTGCCACCACATCCTGCCTTACATGATCAGCAGGATGGGACCGAGTCCTTACCACTCCTCTTTGATGTCCCAAGAATGCCAAGGGACAGCATCAAATACATGATGAGTGGGTGTGATCTCATGCTGCATGAAATAGAGAAAGAGATGGGAAATGTACATATGGTGATGCAGGCTTCAGAGCAGCGGCTGAGTTTATTTGACAGTGTTCCCCATGTAAAAGAGCAATTGGGTAAGACATGGGAACGGTTTGTGACAGATGAAAAGAAGTAGATATGTTTTACAACCTACAACAATGTAGTGTTTAAATGGAATAGAGCCGGTGATATATCTGACGTTGCCGGGCAGCATAACAGGCAATCCCGATCTCATCAGATCTCAATGCTGTTTGCTGGCGGTCTGACCAGAAATTCAACCTACTTTGGAAATAATTTCTGGTCCACTCCGCCTCACATTGTAGCATCTCCACTTCCTCCTTCCACTGGTCCCTAAGTGCCTTGGACCGGAACCAATGAACCCGGTAAACTAGATTTCCGGTTAAGTACCGAAAGCATTTTGTGATGATGCTAAGACATACATTCAGACATCCAATCATTCCTATCAGTATCTCGGGGTACATCCATGGTCCAGAACCAAGGGAGGGTATCATCCCTGTGGCCCCGAGCATTGGGGTCCGATATTGCAGTGGTGACCGAAAGGTCGGAGGCATGCAATTCCTGGTACCGGTCTAGAACCTGTCTATCGGCACGGAGAGCTACCATCTGCCTGCGGCACCAGCGATATAATGAGGCATGGCGCTGTAGGGTGAGATCTGTGCTCGCTATCCGGCCCCATGCCCGGGTGGTCATATTATAATTACCGGCTTGTCTAACATCTCGCCTAAAGATGATGGCCTTGTCAGCCAGTGCCAGTCTAATTTCATGAAGGCAATCATTGGCTTGCCCCTGTCTCAAGGATAGTTCCTGTTCCACAAGGAATCCAAGTCCTAATCCCTGGAGACGGTCTATTCCAATATATGGCAGCGGTGGCAACATTGTTTTGGCATTTCCCTGTGTTGGCAAGACGAATGGATTTTCTATTTCCTCACCATCTGCTTGGTCGTCCTGAAATTGTAGGGCAGTGTCCAGTTCTACATCATCATCCAAGTCTTCACCCAGAAACTGTGTGGCTGATGCAACTAATCCCTCTAACTGGGATTGTAGCCGGTCTCGGCGCCGTGCAATTGATAGCTGTTGTATTTCAGTTCCGGATGTGTTGAGCTGCCGAGCATCAATGGCTAGCATTATCTGTGCTCCTTCAACCTTCAATGCCTTAGCTATCCATGTGGTTGATCCCCGAAGCCGGTCTTGTTGTTGGTTGATAAGGTTCATTTCTATCAATTTCATTGTTGGTGCTTCAGGCCATATTCAGTAAGGTTAACTCCATTTTAAAACAACATACCCTTCTCCAGCTGAACATCATATATATCCATTGCACGGGGATCCATCATCCAGTCATTCAATGCCTTCGCCTCCTGCTCCGACCACAATTGCCGGAGACCTTCCAGGACTTGGTTATTCAGTTTTTCAAAAGCTTCTGTAACCTCTGTCAACGAGCACTGGGCACCCCTCATTTTTCTCCTTAGAAACAATGCTTGTACACGTCAGCCAGCAGGGTCATGGTGAAGGGCATTGTTATACTCACGCATCTGGACCATCTTGACAAAATTGTGGTCATTCATTTGGAAATCGAGTAACTCTTGGCGATGCAGTGTTGCCATCCCCCTTGCAGATGGAGATATTATATTCAGTGAAGACCACAGTGTCTCCATGATCTCCCCATCCACTCTGCCGGCACCAGGAATAAAATTCGGGGCATATCTGGCAAAGCATTCTGTTTTATGCCCATGTACATGCCAAATACCGATCCCAGGCAAAATGCACAGTCCATCTGGTAGAGTGATGAATTTGTTGGACTGAATCCACCGAGCCAAATTTCTACTATACTGGCAATTGATGTCGTAAAATGTTATCACTTGTTGGTCAGGATTCAATGCATGCCGGACTGCATGCACCAGAGCATAGTCCATGTTTACCTGCCTGTAACCAGCTCAACAAACTCGAGATGACAATTATGAGAACCTACTGTTCTCCCTTCTGAAAGTCAACCATTGCATGGGGGATGAAACATCCATGTCTTGCACATGCACATCCCCCAATCCCGGTGGATGACAGCTGTTTCCTTGCCGAATTTGCCTGATTAACTGCCCGGTGATTGCTACACTCTGATTGCTTTTCAAAGGATGAGATATAGAACTTCCAGTGGTGCATTCCCTCACCTCTATCCGATTTGCTGTGCCTGCTAAGTACTCCTTGTAATTACCTGAGCCTACCATGAACCCCCTCCCATCCATCAGCCACACCTCATCTGCAGGGTTCCTTGGTCTCATGTGCTCCACCTTGAAATTTCCATCCATCACTATCGACCTCGAAAATTTCCAGCTACAAAGAAAAATGAATCTCCCCATCCCAGTGGAGCTTAAACACATTACATACTGGGACAAATCCACATCAGTATCATCAAGGTTCACTCCGGGCTGTGGACATGCTGGACAAAACAGCACAAGGTCGCCTGTTGATGAACCAATTTCACTATCATCAACTCCCTTCCATTTCATTAATTTTAGCACCCTCCACATCCTGGATACTCTAAGTAGCTCCCTGTATCTGTCCTATTACTGAGGTAAGACACATGTAATGTGTTTCCGGTCCACTCACCGGCACAAGGTGTGGAAAGGCATTGGATGTAATCCTGCGGAGTTTGCTGTAATAGTTCATGGCAGAGGTTCCACATTCCACATTATCCTGGATGAAGTCATCCAATACCTGAAAGGTAAAGACAGTCCTTGGTTCCTTAGTGGTGACAGGAAAGAGGCCAGCCATCATCAGCTGAAGGTGTGAATCCAGTGACCCCTGACAGTTGCAGTACATCACATCGCAGAATTGTACTCCCGAAGTGTGCACCACAGTCAAGAAGGTTCTGCTGTTCGGTACTTTGAGATGGGGAGGTGAGCCTGAATCCACAGATTCCTCATGGTCCTGTGCTCCTTCCTCTAGGTCATTGGAGAAATCTAATTCTGCATGACCACCACTCGGACAAGGATCCCCACCATGTCCAAGGTGCAGCACCAACCCCGCCTACAACATCAGACATTGTTATTGAGTCAGAATGAAAGCACTCACAAGCCGGAGAGAGGAGTCTTCAAAGAAGGCCGAATTCCATTGTTGAACCCGGTGGAAGGGCCGGAGCTTATGCTGGTTCCTGCAACAGGCTGTGCAGAACACCGGCCGGTGTGCACAATCTATGCATCTGTAGCTGCCATCCCCACCACACAATATGCAAATCCGTGGACAGGGGGGAGCTTCCATGGCAAGAATGATTGAGAGATATTTCTGTTTATGGGGCAGCCATGCCCAGAGATAGCTGTTCTAAAAGCGATGTCTATGAGATACAGGGTAATATATTGTGGAATAATACTCTACCTGACTTTTGGTCATTTTAAATTGTTTCAAAGGAGGTGGATCATCTAGCTCCTGGTAAGCATCTTCATCACCATTTTGAAACACATTGTGTTCTGCCATGATGGATGAGCAAGCCACAGTAGGAGATGCCTTAGATTGCATAGCCTGTCGACCCTTTCTTCTGGGAGTGACCTTTTGAAACTTATCAATTGATCCTCTAGTTGTTTTCACAGTCTTCCACACCACATGGGTCACAGAGGTAGAAGAGGTCACTCCAGATATCCTCGACTTCCCTATGATTGATAGGCTTGGTGCAAACTTCAGTAGGAAATGCCTCATTGCAACATCATGGATCACCATCATCGCATCCGGATCTGTGTATCTTGTCTGAGATTGGTACCGATTGGCATCAGGAACATTAGGTACACTGCCTATATATAGTAGGTGATCTGCCGATTTGTGACATTGGCTACTTCTTATGGTTAGTGATCCACTGCACCGGAACCATAGCTAACCTCAAAAGGAAATTGTTCGGATCGAAGGAACTTTACATGACAGCTGAGGGAATTCCATTCAACATGGTGCACGCTATGATATGGAGGGCTTCACCAACAAAGTCTACCACATTCACAATGACTTCAAGCGACTCAGACTCCCATTCATCTTCTGAATCATCTCATCCTACAGAACCAGAGGATCCCACGACCACCGGACTGGTAGGGGAGAATACTCCAGGGAAACTCACCTCCGAGGAAATAGAGATTCTTCATGCAAACCTCGAAGAGTGGAAGGCTTTAAAGGGGGACAGGAGGAAGCCTATGAATAGGAGGGTCCGTGATCTCATTAGACACCTGCCTGCAAATGAGTACATCTTGGGAGAGGACTGGAAAGCTAAGTTGGGTGTAGGTGATGTTGTATTCCGCTCTGCAAAGGCTAACATTTTATAGCACATCAAAAGCTGGTTTTATAACCATGGCCGGTCCCGAGCACGCAAGGGGATGCTGAAGTGGGGGCAAAATTGGACTGCACGGAGGGTAATAAGGGAGCAGAAGTGAATGGAGATTCAGCAAGAATTCCAACATCGCGGTATCGGGGTTGGCAGCAAGGAAATGATAGGAGGGTACCAGAAGACCATTGGAAGGCTGATGAAAAAGGTTACCAAGGATGAAATGAAAGAGGCAGAGCAGGTTTCTCAGGAGTGGAACGAGGTCCAACCATCGCCAGAGGTACAGGCTATGTATGTACACATTTCTAATCTTTTGTATGATACACCTCACAGGTCTTCAGTGCAGCTGAGAAAAAAGGCCAGAAGTATACTTGCGAGTATGCAGAGACTATGTGGAAGCAGTGTGGTACCCGGGTGGTGGTGATGGTGGCTTGGAAGGATCAGAACGGAAAGGTGATGGCCGGCATGTAAGTGGAAACATGGCAGTTACACATTGAGATGACCGGAACAATTACAGACATGATTTCAATGATGAACTTGGGAATGCGAGTACATTTCCAGACTGGGAAGGAATGGAGGAAAAATGGTCGAGGTATGCTTCTGATGTATTCAAGGCCGGCGAGATTCCAGATGGAGACCAGGCAGATGATGAGGATGAGGATGCGGATCAACATCCTCGAAAGATTGTCAAGAAGGGTAAGAAAAAGGCACAAGTAAGCCTCCAAACCCTTGACAGCGGGATTCCGCAACTTCCGAACATCCTTGACATGCATGTGCCGGAGAAACAGGACATCATCCGGGCATTCGTGACCTGTCACTACCGTAAGTTACTTGGATTTAGGTGAGGGGTAACTAACTAAGGCACAATAGGTCGTGCTTGTGGAAAGGAAAGAGCAACTGTACCATGGATGAGCATCGCAGAAGACCTGCAAGGTTATATTGAAAGCAAGTACCTCCCTTCTGATGTCTCGTTGAAGGAACCTAGCAAAATGGGTGGTGTGCAAGTGACTCAGATCCTGGAATTCTGGAGGAGGAGACAACAAATCGATCCACAAGATGTATTTAGGTTCATGGCCTGGAAGGATGCCGAGGGAGCATTACAAAGGTCGGTTGGTGAAGATGAGCACCGGTCAGACAAGGCCCTTGGAAAGAGAAGGAGACAAGGTGAGTGAATTTCTCTGAATTGTGGAGTCTCTACTAAAAATATTACATAGAGGACCAATGGGATGAGGGTGATTCCCCCAATGAAGGTGTTACTGACCGAACCAGAAATCAGAAGCACAACCGGCCTGCCCCAAAAGCTCATGCACCGGCCGGTCACACTATCGCAGTTCCCCCCACCCAGCCACGTCCACGCCAGAAGAGAGGAACAGGTATGTTCATTGAATATAATTGACAGGATAATGACATTATTATTAGATAATGTGGTTCTGGGGGATATTCCCATAGCCGGTCCTAGCAATAAGGAACCCGGTCCTGGTAATACAGTCCGGCAGTCCAAAAGGCAAAGAAGGGCAACAGAAAGAGTGGATCATGATGCACCTACACCCCGTGATAAAAGGAAAAAGAGATAGATTACATATATATATTTTATGAATGTGTCCTGTTGTCAAATGTGGTACCTATTGATATCATTACCACTGGTCTCATCCCATATGATACCAGTATCCTTATCATCAGCCCAGATCACTGCCGGTCACCATACTAGCATTATTGTCAGCACTGGCCCACACAAGACCAGTATCCTTATTATTGGCCAGTACAATCTGTATAATTATTATAGGTCAATTTGGAACTGATCTGGTCTGGTATCTAACAGTTGTGTTCTTAGACCATTATGTTTGTATAATGATTACCAGTTCACTACTACCAGTGAGTATACTACCGGTATGATCACAACCGGCCGGTATGCTACCGGTATGGTCACTACCAGTAGGTATCCTATCGACCGGTGAGTATACAAGCAGTATGGATTATTGGCCAGTACTATCTTACCGGTATGGGTACGATCGGCCCACACTATACCGGTATTCATATCAGCGGCCAGTACTATCTGCATGATTATTCCACTGTCAATATTCCACTGATCTAGTCTACTATCCACAGGCCAGTACCATCATCTTAGTATCATAGGCCGGTATCATGACCACTAATGGGATGGTCACCACCGGCCCACACAAGACCGGTATCCTTCCAGTGCAATCTGTATAACCATTACTAATCAATATGCAACTGATCTGGTCTGGTAGCTACCAGTATGGTCAGTACCGGCCGATATGCTACTGGTATGGTGACTACTGGCCGGTATGCTACCAGTATGGTCACCACTGGTATGTGTGGCACCGGCCCACAGAAGACCGGTATCCTTATTATTGGCCAGTACAATGTGTATAATTATTACCAATCGCTATGCAACTGATCTGGTCTGGTAGCTACCAGTATGTGTAGCACCAGCCCACACAAGACCGGTATCCTTATTATTGGTCAGCACAATATGTATAATTATTACTAAATATGCAACTGATCTGGTCTGGTATCTAACAGTTGTGTTCTTAGACCATTATGTTTGTATAATGATTACCAGTCACCACACTCCGGGTGTAGTCACCACCGGCTACATCAGTCTGATGAAGATTGCATTGGTACTACAAAAGTACTACACTACAGAAGGGATGGATCTAATTTTACTGTTGCCAACCATTGTGTCTCCTCCTTTTCTGCTGCTTTGGCCAATTCATCCTGGAATTTTGACCATACCCAGTGCCACCGGACCAACTCCCTCCATCGGCTGGTGGCTTCCACCAATCTATTTGCATATTGGGTATATGCTGCAATTAGTTGGCTATCTTGCATGGGGTGGATTGGTTGCTCATTGAAAAAAGTCACCGATCTGGTGATTCGCCTTGCCATTTCCACTGTGATTGTGTCAGACAGCATAACTGAAGGGCTCCAGACATACATTGTGTCAGGGGTACATCTCCCTCCCGCACAGCATACCTTGCAGACTCCCTTGCTAATAATTCATAGAGCTCATCTAGCAGTATGGGTTCATAGGTGGCATATAGCAGAACCTACCATCATCATTTCGCATCTCCGGAAATGCAGTATTGTGCTTTGAAGCTGGGGGTGTTGCAGATGCACGAAGTGGACTCTCAGTGAGATCAATAAAAACAGGGCCAGTGGTAGGTTTTGGCTGGACTGCATTGCTGTGGGAGGTATTTGTTCTGTCCGGTGAGTGCCATGGGGATCCGAGGGGGGGAACAACGTCCCTGGACTGACTCCTGCGAGGTGAATTGAGGCGTGGATTGGCAAGAGGAGTAAACGCATGCATAGTAGTAGATGGTGAGCCGATTTGGGGTTGAAATAGAGAACCGGATGGTGAAGACATCGGTGATGCCAAAACCCATGAGTGCCACGCCACCGGTGAGTCAAATGGAGGGGGCAAAAGTGATGCAAATGAATTGGGAGATAATGGGGATGAATTAGATATATCATGGGGGATGGAACAAGACCTTTCCGACATAGGGGAGAAAGCGATTATTGGTTCCGGCCCACAGGTGAATTTGGTGTCCTTGGAGAATGAGTGGAGAGGAGCCTCAGGAGTTGGGGACGAATCAGGGGAGCCAATGGGGGGTTCTGAACCTAGTGTGAAGCTTTCATCGGCACTGTCATATCCATACTTTTCCAGTCGCAACTCCGGTCTAACCATGGCCCGCCTGACCTCTCCTTAGGCATAGATGCAACTCCGGATCTAGTCTGGCCATCTCCAGCCCTATAGCTGCACTCCAGCTCAACTCCGGTCACTACATCCATCTCCGCCTCAGGACTAACCCCTGTCTTCCTACAGACAGATCCGTGGTCTAACTCCTCCATGTCCATGTCGGACCTGTACCTACCACTAGTCGCTACTCCAGTTTCAGTCCGGCCACTCCCTTAGCCTTGTCTGCGACGTAGCCCAACTCCGGCTGGTACATCCAACTCCAGCTCAGTTCTGCTCCTGCTCCTGCTCCACTTCCTCTGTCAGGTCCACCAAAGGCTTAGGACATTTCCATGTCCAACTCCGGACCTTCCTCCGGCTACTCCGCCCTTCCTCCACCTGTGCACTCCCTCTGCTCTTGCACTTCCTCCGGTCCTGCACTTCCTCCGGTCCTGCACTTCCTCCGGTCCCACTTCCTCCAGTCCTGGACATCGCTCTGGACTTAACATTAGTTAAGTCCACCTCTGACCCTTACCTGTCCTCTTCCAACCTAGTTCCCTTGTCCCTGCTTTTCCTCCGTTGTCCCTGTAACTCTAGTTCCCCGTGTCTGCTTCCACTCCGGTTTATTTTCCTGTCCCTGCTTTATTTTCTTGTACCTGGTTTATTTTCCTGTCTGCTTCTGCTCCATCCCTTGTCTCGACATTAAGGTGTTTACTTGTCACCATATATACTCACCTTAGTTTCATTACTATATAAACTACCGTACTCCGGCCTAGTAGTCCTTAGATCAAATCTCGACTAAGATACTCCCCACTCTGTACTACCCACCATGCTCTCCTAATCCCATCTTGTTCTCCTGAACTCCGGCCAACTCCGGCCTCCGTCCTATCTCGTCCCCTTGGTCCTATGTCCGATCCTAGCAAGTCTCCTACTTGCATGAGGGCAAAAGCCACCTCTGTCC
>JAYMGJ010000784.1:0-17707 GCA_037178675.1 Scleroderma bovista | reverse complement strand
GAAACATTAGTCGAAGGTACAAGGAGCAGAAAGCTCACCAAGGGCTTTACAAGTCCATTCACACTCTACCACTTGATGCGGACGATCCCACATGATCAACATCCATCAGAGGTCTTCTATATGGCCCCCAGAGCTCAAAGAAGAACCTGCAAAACGTTAGCTGTGACGACAACAAGTCTATTGCATCAAGTACACACCTGAGCACAGACACATCAATATCAGTGTGACACAACTTACCAAATCAGGTAACGACACCACAGTCATACAAACCTTTGCAACAAAAAGCCTCAGACTCTCAAGCAATGGACTACATTCATTTGGAACCATTAAGTACACATTCATTTGACTCTTTACACCTTTGGTTTCATTTATTTTTCTACTGTCCCTACTAACACATACTGTTTAAGGAAGTGTGTTGTAAATTAACCAGCACACGTTACTAGTACTTAGGGTGCGAGACTGCATGGCTTACATAAGCCTTTCGAGCGCACATACACAGTAGTATTTCTTATTAGTCCCTCAGTAGCTTGAACATCTACTGAGGGTAAGTAGTCCATTACACACTCATTTCTACTCTAATACAGTAGCTTGAACATCTACTGAGATTACTACAGGGTTACCAACATCCTCCTACAGCTTCTGTCCTCTGGGTCCACTGCAGCAACCCCCAACCCACTTTTTTCAAGACATTTGAGACACATTTCTGCTATATCCTCAGTGGTGGGGAAGGTAGTATTGCAGACAGCTTTTTGTTTGACAAAGCTCGGGCAGCTGGCTTGCACATTCCTGGTGGAAAATATTATTTGGCTGATGTTGGATTTGCGTGCTGTGATAGCCTTCTGGTTCCATACAGAGGAACTTGTTATCATCTCTGTGAATGGGGGTTATCTGATGCCCAGTAAGTGTCCATGTCTCCATTAGTAATTTGGCTCTTCATGTTTTATCACTGCTTTATCTAGTCCTGCAAACAAAGAGGAGCTCTTCAACCTTCGCCACTCACAGCTTTGAAATGTCATTGAATGTATTTTTGGTGTTATCAAGAAAGAGTTTGCCATGGCTTCACAAGCTTGCAACTATCCTATGAGGAATCAAGCTCAAATCATCCCAGCTCTCTGCCTTCTATGCAATTTCATTTTGGTTCATGATCCAGATGACTTCAATGAATCTGATACCCCATCCATGGCCTTAGTGAATGATTCACAGGCTAATCAGAATGAGGAGGTGTTCATAGGTACAGGGGTATCACAAGCTGAGAGTACAAGAGCTGCAACTTATTGGGATACAATTGCATCAGAGATGTGAACAAGCTATCAAGAAGAATGTTCTCAACGTACACACACATCAGAATAAAAACATTCATACTGCTTTCAACTGCACATATAACTATCTAGTAACGAGATTGAGTGTTCATGATCCTTTCCAGCTCATCTTGCAACCACAGTGCACAAGCCTCCCTAAGCCCAGGACCAAAACTCAAGTATTCATTAGCAAGCTCCACATTTCCACGAAAAACCTTCCAAGCATATGACAATGAGTGAGGAGACAGACCTTCTTCCTTTACCACAGTCCTAAAGGTAGCATCTTTACAAGCAGGGGATGCAGATAAAAGACCAGCAGCTGCTGGAGAATGCTTCATGGGAGGGGCCATCAGTGTGCTGACATAGGAATTAAGTGTGTCAGTCAGTTCAACAAATGCTTGGCTTCCACTCTTTTTGATGCATTTTGGAACTGAGCCTGAGGAGGGCATTGCTGCAGAAGCAGCCCTTTTTTTGCTTCAAACATTGGGGGTGACAGGTGCAAGCACCTCAGGGCCCTGAGGATACCTCATTACCTGAAGGAAAATCTATAGATTTGAGACCACTTACCTTGTCATCTTCTTTCTTGTCATCTGTGCTCAACTCCTTCTCAAACAACACTGGGTCCAGCTACTCAGGTATGGATTCTTTGTCTGCAGCCATGTTGTCTGGAGTGGGCCCAAATTCCAATGAAAAAGCATGAGCCCCAGTGGGTATAACACCATCTAGGAGCTCTGTCATGTTGTCATATAAGGGGAAAGGGTGGGTGCGCCAATGTGCTGCCTATTTGTGTTTCTGAATTGCTGTCAAGTTAGAATTGAGCTCATAAATGAAGAACATATGTACTTGGAGGTATAACTGCCATACAGAATCCTCTGTAGTGACAATCTTTTGATCATCATCCCATCTGAACCCAGAGATTGACTTTGGAGGGTGTGAACAACTTTGTAGCTCGATTTTAACTGTGTAGTGTCAATATGTAGCCAAAATGTACAGAAAAGATACACTTACATGCTTGAAAAGTGTTTGAACTTGTGTTCCATTGATGGGAGGAGTGATCTGTAGTCCCCAAGCAATTTCATTGAAGGTGGACTTCTTGAAACCATTATCGGACATCTTGCCTTCCATTTTGGCTCAGAGAAGCTCAGATACCACCTTTTCTTCACCATCTGGGGTCCAGGTGTAGCACTGACAAGCTGGCTTCAATGCCATGATAAAATGTGTTGCATGAAAGCAGAAAAAAGGCCCTAATCCACATGTCAGACCTCCCACCACCAAACAGTCACAGTAAATTGGATCAACAAATACCATTTCCTTAACAAGTAACAGGGTTTATTACACCTGGGATTTACTAACTACACCATTTACTGAACAGGCCCTAAGGGTCTGTGTGCAGCCACCATTATTGTCAGCATCAGGGTAACTGGCATGGATGAAAAAGAAAGGGATGACACACCCTCAGGACCTTGATCTCCCACTCAACCTTGGACATCCTGAGTGACAGATCAATGCTTCCCCTATGGATAATCTTGATGGCCACCTCCTCTCCCCACTCACAGTGCAGACCCAGCTTGACCTTTCCAAACTTCCCCTTGCCGAGCATTTGCAGGAGCAGGTGAGGGCCAAGTTTGTGGATCATGCAGCATGGGTGGGTGGTCATGTAGGTTACAGCAGTGGGGTGCAAGTAGACATTGTGGTATGCTGGGCTGTTTGCAGGGGCAGCATTGTCGGCCTGGAACTGGTGTGTGGAAGGCTCACTGCTGGTGACAAGACTGGGACTGTGACTGCATGAGACTGAGACTGGGACTGGTGAGGCTGGGACAGGGACTGAGCCAAGACCAAAACAGGCCTCAAGTCTCTCAACAGTGATGAGTCTGGAATCTGCAAACTGTTCATTGTAAAAAAAACACATATACAATCCATTACACCATTGTATGTGGCTGACCACCCCTTATGTAATACTATTGGTGTACTCACTGGTGTCTCATTTGCTTTCAGATGTTGCTTTTGAATCTGATTAAATGGCTGGTAAGCTACAGCATGGACTGTATACATGGACTGATGAGGAATCAGATGTTAGAACATCAATATTGTCTATGTCTACCAGCTCCTCTGACACATTTGGGGTGAAATGAGTGGCAGTGGCAGTGGTGGTGGCAACAGAAGAGGGCTTGACAGGTATGCAAAACTACACTGAGACACAGCTGGATCTGATCAAAGAGTATGATAGATTTTTCCAAGGAGATTGTATCAATTAAAGAGCAGCTGGCATCAATGGATCAAAGGTTCACCCAAACTTTGCATCAATGGATGAAAAGTTCACTGACTTGGACACTCAATTCAAAGTGTTGTCATTCACTGTCGATGCCATCCACCACTTCTTAGTACTTACAGGACTAAATGGCATTCAAAGCAGATAAATCAGATGTAGCTGACATGGATGCCAGGGTAAACAGTCTTGGGACTTGGGTGGAAGGTGTTGAGAACTAGTTGCAAGTGCTGCATAAATTGCAGACATGCTTTTTTACATGGATGAAAGCCAAAATGACCAGCACTAGTGATTAGAAATCAGTACACTAGTACTATCCAACATGTGCACTATAAATTCAATTGTATGTGTCCTTTGATTATATTTGAGTCACACATCCCATTGTACTTAGACTCTGATGGTTAAAGATCGCCTTCTGTGTCTTGTAGTAATGACTGTTGACCTCATAGACAAAACAAACCTTCACTGCAAGCATTTCTCAATGTTTCATGACAAAACATTGTAAAAAAATAGAAGAAAGAGATACTCTTTTATTTACAATTTTGTTCAACAAAAAAGACATGTATCATACTGCATTATTTTTGTCATTTTTGTGTCAAGATATAATTTAAGATAATTTTTTATGTTGTGACTATGAAATATTTAACCTTTTTCTTCTTCCTGTCCCTTGCACAACATATAAAAAAATGGCAATGTAACTTTCCTCAGAGCAAGCATTTTCAAATTTCTGCAGTGCAAAATTAAATCAAAAGACACTTTATTCCATAAAAATAAATGTTTAGGAAATATGCTATATGTTTTTGGTCATAACACTTTAGCCAGCCAATCAGTATCCAGGAACAATGATTTCCTTGAAGGAAAATTTATTGTTTCTTTTAACAGGTTTTCAAGAATAATATGGTATTTTGTTTTTAATAACACATACTGAACTAGTTACATTGTCTTTCCTCTATCAGCCATAACTGTAGTTTTTGACCAAATGTATTGGGCAATTACCATCAGACTGATAGTGCTTGACAGGCCAACTACCACTGCCAAATGAGGAAAAAACCCCTAAAGAAATCTAATGGTTAGATACTGGTAGTATATTTGAAATCCTACTGTAGCCATACCTAAATTAGAAGTAGACCCCTGTATCATAGAAGGGTCATTACACCAGACTGGCAAGCACAGCCACAATTTCCAAAAAAGGAAATAGGGTTCAAAGTCATAGCCACCAATTAGGAGAATCCATATATGGTCTTACCTAAGCAATTCATTAGGATTTGATGGAGCTACAGCCAAAATAATTTTTAAATGTGACACAAAAAATAGCCCTCATTTTAACTAGCAAAATTGCATAGTATTCATTAGCATATGTTCAAACATGATTACATAAGCATCAGCAGTGCCACTCCACTCAGAATCTGTCCATATATGGCATTAGTTGATTGACAATATTTCCCACCCTTGGTATGCACTTCCCCTGCCTCCCTGGGCTTCATCCCTGGCCCATATGGGTGCACATAGTATCCTGCATGCCATATTAGTATATAAGAGCACAACTGGATCCTTATGTCAGTGTATAAGGGCCTCAGGATAAATGGAGAATATTATAGGGGTAAAAACAAAAAAGTGTTCACATTTTTGAACCATTTGACATATCCATGTGAAGACTACATCCCTTTCAAGGGACCATATGTGCCCACAACATATCATAGCCACTTGGCACAATGTGTCCCCTCTGATGTGCTGATTCATGTTCTTCTCCTGGACACATATTCCACTGACAGGCTATTACCAAGAGGGATGGTGCATGTCAGATGGTCTAGGGTGGTGGTACTATAACATGACCATATGGATATCAAATATATTGGCCATCTGACTGCTTGAAGATGAGCAATTAAAGAAATTACATTTTTTTCAACAATAGGGGCTGTATGGGTTCCCAGACTAGGTTTCATCAATCTGACTATCTCAGCAGCTGGGGGATATCATATAGTAGCTACTGCAACAACCTCAGGTCCATGCCACAATGTGGTGAAGAGGAGGAGTGAAAACAACATTCAGAAGGTGTGGGAAAATGCAGAGACTTGCAAAACATATGAAACATTCCATATTACACAACACACAGAACTTGGCATTCTACAAATGATGTCATTGAATTACTGTCATATGATAAGGCTTCTTGAACATATATTGTTCTCTACTTAGATGACAGTTCATCTCAGGTGCTACCTTGGTGTTAAGACTCATCCACATTAGTGGTACTCAGTGGCGCTCTGGTGGCGCTATGCAATGGCTATGCAGCCCACATTGGAATGTGGCATGCTCCAGTCAGAGTTTGAAAATGCCTCCACTTTGACCAACCCATCATTGTTCTGCCTGCCTCAAGGAGTGTGCAAGGCAGGGTCTCTCTATGGCTAGCAGAAGCTCAAAGGCCTCCACCCCCGCCCCTCACACCAAAGGTCAGCACACTAAACCTCCAGGCACTCCACAATGGGGTACAACGAAAGGTTCAGCAAGAGGTCAAGGTGGGAAGGGACAGGCTGCTCCCCCTGCCCCACCTACTCAGTCTTTCCAACAACACGGTCAATCCCCCACCGACAATTCTCAATCAACCACCACTGGGAATGTTAACTGGGACAATAGTCCCATCCTTACCACCAACCTTATCCAATGGCTCCTTTCTCACCCTGCTAATCAACATATTCTGTTCCATGACCGCACATCGTCTACCCATGTTCCAGTTCCTGGTGACAGACCTTCTGGAAGAAATAAGAAGGAGGTCCAAGCTGTCATCACCAAACACCTCTTTGAGAAGGATCCCACTTATAGCTCAGCATATACCTTGGACCCACTGTCATTTAGCACATCACTGAACAATCAATTGTCAATGTAAGTCTGTCTTTTTGACATTGATTTATAATAAGAACCACCTTTTTTTTATCCAGGATAAAAAGATTATATTGCACTCAGTGCACCTGCTTATCGAGTACTGGACAGGGCATAGTCCCAGGCAGCAGCCATCTGAATCTTTTAGGTAAGTACACTTCAACCACTCCATTGCCTTTGATCTCACCCTTACCAGCCGATATCCATCCATATGAAATACCCATTCTATGATGATCTTGATTCAATGTGGCAGGGGATCCCCTCCAATCCAGAGCTTATGACATCTGATCCAAACATCAACTATGGTGACAGCCTCCTTGATGTGGTGAAGAATAGATCCAAGGGGGATTTGGATGTACCTGAGGATAACACTGACCTTGATCATGACCCGACTGAAGAGGATGCATTTCTGGGAGATGATGGAGGAGGAGGTGGGGCATTTCTGGGAGATGGTGTTGGAGGAGCAGGGGAGTTGGATGATGATGAAGTGATGAAGGAAATCAACAATCAAATCCTGGCCCATGAAGGAGATTGATATAGATCTTGAAGGGAATGATCCTGGGATGCAGGATTTTGAGACATTTCAGCTGAATCAAATGGTGAGTACTTGTATTCTAATGTCCTGAATATTTCTAACTCATATATCATTGACAGAACCCTTCCCCCTTCAGCCATGCTGGCTCTAAGTCCACTACAACCACCTTGGGCAAAAAGTGCTCCACCCCAAAGTCTAAAACTGCATTTTTGGATAGGTGTGCTTCATTCAGGCACATGCCATATCCTCCCCCCAGCTCTGCCCGGTCTTCCACCAGCTTGCCATCCATGGCTTCCACTGGCAAAACTCCAAGAAATTCCTCAGCCAGGCGAGGGGTATCGTCATCTGCTAGTGGCAGTAAATATGCACAGAAGCTCAATGAGCTGGAGGATGAGGGATCTCTACAAGCCAGTGATCTGGATCTCAACTGAACTCACCACACGCTTGCAAAGTACAACTATGCCATTAGGGAGAAGGAGCGTTCTGTGCAGCATGAGGAACAAGTGTTGAAACTTGCCAATGCTGAGGTCAAATTTTGGTGCCAGGTTGACCTGAAGAAAAGTCCACAGGCAATGCAGATTTAGAGATGGATGGCAGTTCTCACCATGGGAAATAGATCTCACAACCATCATCTTTTTCCTTCATTCAGTTGTATTGATCACTTGGCCAATTTTCCCTTGACACTTACATCTTTCCCAGTGTCTTTTATCACCATCTTGTTGTTATCATGCCTGCTTTTTGTCACTGTTGTCAAGCTCTCAGACACACTTGTATATGTCATCATATGTATGTGTTCTTGATACTAGTAGCTGTTGTCTTCAATCAGTCATTGTATTTAAGCTAGCAAGCCAAGATGTACGAATAATCTCCTCATCAACTCTGTGCAGAAATACTGACTTGGTGTTCCAGCAGGATCATCAATGACCACCAGGTCAGTACAGTGGTTCAGCTCCCAACCTTCCTGTCTTGCCCATGCAACCAATGACTCGATCCCCAAGTCTCGCTCAAAGAATATGACTGCATTGTGGAGGATGACGCAGCACTGTATCCAATGCACCGCAATTCAAATATCTTTTTTTGTTCTAACCTGCAGGCAGAGCTCTCGAAGGGACTGAAAGTGTCCTTTCAAAGCTGCAAACACATGTTTGACACAGACTTGAACCTAAGCCATCAATATTTTGCCTGTCTCATATAATACTAATCACACTTACTCTCGACAGGTATTTGTTATACAAATTTTTGGTTCTTGTCAACCCTCCCCCAACAGCATTGAATGGTATGACACACCATGTCTGTGTTGGGTACACACTATTGGCCCAGATCCAGTGATCCTGGGGGATTGCTCTACCAGGATCTTTTGCCATCCAGGTACCTTGGTGTTAGTTTGAGTGATTTCCACCTCTTCTTATGAGTCTATTACTTACTATCATGGTCTACCCTACTTACTACCAACTTGTTTTAGCTTCATAGCTGCATTGTAGCGCTACATGTGCCCTTGACTTGTTTCCTTCACTTATTGTTTACATTTGTTTACCCAGAAGTCCACATACCCTATAGAGTCCAGTGTTTCTCCTCTTCAGTTACTCACACTGGACTCTAGGTGCTGTATACCTCTCTACAACTGTCTATATCATCATTTACTCACACTGGACTCTAGTCTGGACCTTATTTGAGCAGCTCAGCAGCACTTTGTGCGCTTCCAGCAAGTTTTGGCTTGAACAGGTTATGAGCCCCACACTCTAGCCACTCATCGCACACTCCAATCACCTCAAAGCTACTTCCATTGGATTCTGTTGATATTGAGTGTTTGTGCACTCTTGTGGTGTTGTGTGGCGCATTTGCAGTGATTACTTGAGGTGTTTCCTTTCCAGGTTGATCAGGTGATTTGTGGCTTTTGTGTTACACTGTTTTTCCTTGTTTGCTTTGTTTGTGTAGTTGAAATTTTCGTGCCCAGAGTCCTTTCTCTTCAGTCTCTGACACTGGGCACAAGGTCTGTAATCTGTAGCTCTTCTCATAATTTAGTCTCTGACACTGGGCACAAGTGTCCTCCTTTGTGGTTTATTTGAACAGGTTATGAGCCCTGCGCTCCAGGAACTTTAGGACTATCTCTTAGACCGCCTTCCTGCTCCTGCGCGACTTTTTACTCCTGCTACATCGATTTCCACACTCCTTCTCTCTGTTCCAGCCTCAGAACTCGCTCTCCTCTCCTCCCATAGCATACTCAGCGCATTCCTGTCCTCATGGCCGACGATTCTACCAGTTCCTCGACTCCCTCCTTCCCAAAACTCTCCTCCTCCAACTACTCGACCTGGAAGGGGGAAATGAAGGCCTTCCTGCGTACCAAAGGCCTCTGGACTATTGTCAGTGGTGCTGAGAAGCGCCCTGATGACTCCCAGTCTGACCTCCAGGCTAAGTGGGACCTTAGAGCGGACAAGGCTGCTGGACAACTCTACCTATCGCTTTCTGCTGAACAAAGGACCCATATAGATGCTGTCCAAGACAACCCTGCGCAGATCTGGTCCACCCTCGAGTCCCTCCACCTCCAACAGCGTCCTGGAGCCCGCTTCAACGCCTGGGACGACTTCTTTTCGATTAGGAAGAAGCAGGACGAGTCCCTGACCTCCCTCATCGCCAGGATTGAGGACTCTATGTCCAAGATCCAGCAGCTTCGCCCCAAGGATGCCACCACCCCTTATACCATGAAGGACCTGGATAATGAGCTCATCTGCATGGCTATGGTGCGCTCTCTAGGCAATGAATACTCGCATTTTGCGTCCTCTCTACTCCTCTTCCAGTCCTTGGAGAAGGACAGACTCAAGGAAGCCTTCCTAGCGGAGGAACTACAGTGCATGCGGCGTCCTGAGTCGACTACTGCGTCTGAGGCGGTCCTGTTCGCATCTGGCAGCAACTGCAAGTGTCCCCCTTCTGTTTCTTGCTCTTTCTGCGAGTACTCGAACCACTGTGTCCATAAGTGCCAGAACCTGGTCAAGGCTAAGTCCAACTACCTTTCCCAGAAGTCTAGGCGCACTAAGAAGGGTGGTAACGCCGCAAATCAGGCCTCTGACACCTCTAGCTCTTCCCAGGCACCTGCTGAGTCGTCCTCTAGCTCCCAGTCTGCTTCCCAGGCCATGGAGTTCGCTGGAAATGCAAGTCTTCGTTCCCTTGATCCCTCCTCTCCTCTGTATCCCCTCCAACTCGATGCTGACGTCCATTGGAATGCAGACACTGGGGCTACTGCTCATATGACCCCCCATCGCCACTGGATGCGCAATTATACTCCAAAATGCGTCCCTGTGAAGTTGGCAGACAACAAGGTCGTCTATTCAGCTGGAGTGGGGTCTGTAGTCTTTCAACCGGTTATTGGAGGGAGAAAGCAGCGTCCTGTGGAGTTTACCAACGTCCTACATGTCCCTGATCTCAGGAATAATTTACTCTGTGTGCTATACTTGTGTCGAAGTAAGGGCTTCCTTGTGAGCATCAATGCGACGCAGATGGCCTTCAGACGACCTCCTGGACCTGTCCTCTTCGTGGCAAACATTGGGAACACCAACTGTGCTTTTCTGGATGGAGAAACTGCCCCACTGGTCGAATTTGCGTCTGCAGCTACCACTACTCCTCTAGATCTCGACCTCTGGCATAGGAGACTTGCCCACCACCACCTGGCCGATGTGAAGGCCCTACTGCGTCACAATCTGGTCACTGGGATGGCTATAGACTCGAAGACTGCCCCTGATCCTATCTGTGAACCCTGCCTGGCTGGTAAGATGCATGCCAATCCCTTCCCTAGCTCTTCATGGCGCGCCTCCAGACCTCTGGAACTTGTCCATAGCGACGTCCACGATGTAGGCCACCTCTCCATGTCTGGGTATCGATACTGGATCACTTTCATCGACGATTATTCAAGATTTCGCTTTGTTATGCCTCTGAAGGCCAAGTCCCAAGCTTTTGAGGCCTTCAAGACGTTCAAGGCCTTTGCTGAGAACCAGAGCGAGCGAAAAATCAAGATCCTGCACGATGACAAGGGAGGGGAGTATATGAGCAACGCTTTCATCGATTTCACCACCCAATGTGGCATTCTTCGCCAGCATACTGTCAGGAATCGACCCCAGCAGAATGGAGTTGCAGAGCGTGCTAATAGGGTTCTATCCGAGCGGATTACTGCGATGTTGGACGAGTCTGGCCTTGCCAAAGGTTTCTGGGGCGACTGTCTTGCCTCTTTAGTCCATGTCTGGAATAGGTGTCCTACTGAGGCCATCAAGGATGCTACTCCCTATGAACTGTGGCATGGGTGCAAGCCTGATGTGTCCCACCTTCGAGTTTGGGGCTGTACTGCCTATGTGCATGTGCAAAAGGACAAGAGGCGACCTCTGGAGTCTCATATGGAGAAATGCGTCTTTCTAGGCTATCCTGAGGGTTACAAAGTGTTCAAATAAACCACAAAGGAGGACCCTTGTGCCCAGTGTCAAAGACTGAAGAGAAAGGACTCTGGGCACGAAAATTTCAACTACACAAACAAAGCAAACAAGGAAAAACAGTGTAACACAAAAGCCACAAATCACCTGATCAACCTGGAAAGGAAACACCTCAAGTAATCACTGCAAATGCGCCACACAACACCACAAGAGTGCACAAACACTCAATATCAACAGGATCTTGATTTTTCGCTCGCTCTGGTTCCTCAGCAAAGGCCTTGAATGTCTTAAAGGCCTCAAAAGCTTGTGTCTTGGCCTTGATAGGCATAATATGATCAGGCCAAAACTTGCTGGAAGCACACAAAGTGCTGCTGAGCTGCTCAAATAAGGTCCAGACTAGAGTCCAGTGTGAGTAACTAGTGATATAGACAGTTGTAGAGAGGTATACAGCACCTAGAGTCCAGTGTGAATAACTGAAGAGGAGAAACACTGGACTCTACAGGGTATGTGCGCTTCTGGGTAAACAAATGTAAACAACAAGTGAAGGAAACAAGTCAAGGGCACATCTAGCACTACAATGAAGCTATGAAGCTAAAACAAGTTGGTAGTAAGTAGGGTAGACCATCATAGTAAGTAATACACTCATAAGAAGAGGTGGAAATCACCAAAACTAACACTCCCCCATGATTGTGCACCTCTGATAACCCTAACTCCCCCCTGATGGTGCCAGTTCCAGCATTTTGTTGGTATTGAGTGTTTGTGCACTCTTATTGTTCTTATGGACACCTTTTTTAGTGATTACTTCAGCTCCTTCCTTTCATGGATCATCACATGATTTGTGGCTTGTGTTTTCCTTTGTTTCTCTTTGTTTGCTTTGTTTGTATAGTTGAAATTTTCGTGCCCAGAGTCTCTTCTCTTCAGTCTCTGACACTAGGCACTAGAGTGCTCCTTTGTGGTTTATTTTAACACATTTTACAGAACTGCCGCATCTTGACATGAGCCAAAGGCTTGGTCAACAGGTCAGCAGGCATTTCAGTAGTGGGGACAAACACAGGCGAAATCAGACCTTGGTCCACCACATCTCTCAGCCAGAACCAGTGCAAATCCAGGTGCTTGATGCGTCCATGATGCTCTGGATTTTTGACTACCTGGATAGCAGACTGGTTGTCAGTGTGCAGGATCGAAGGAGCACTAACAGAGAAGCCCATCTCATCGAGTAGGTTGCACAACCAGACAATCTCCTTGCCAGCCTCCACTGCAGCAATGTATTCAGCCTCTGTGGTGGACAGGGCAACGAGTCCCTGAAGCTTGGAACTCCAGGAGACAGCTCCAGTACCCATCTTGACTACATATGCACCGGTGGATCACCCAGAGTCCTTTCACCCACCATGATCAGCATCACTGAAGGTGGTAAACAATCCAGAGGACGAAGAATCTGGACCATAGGTCAAAGCAAAGTGAGCAGTGCCAAGGCTTCAGGTAACGAAATAGATGCTGGACTGTGTTCCAATGGGCCAGGCCAGGATTGGCATTAAAGCGTGCTAGAACACCAACAGCATAGGCTATATCTGGTCTGGTAGAGGTGGCAAGGTACATCAGTGCACCAACAGCACCCAAATAGTTGATGGAATGCATCTGGGTCACCTCCTGAGTGGTCTGAGGGCTCTGGGAACGCGAGAGACGCCATCCAAGGTCCATGGGAGTGGTGACAGGCTTGCAGTCTGCCATTCCAAAGCGCTGGAGAATGTCCAGACAGTAGTGATGCTGGGATAGTGAAATGGTACACTTTGAGCGGTCTCTATTGATCTTGATGCCCAAGAGTTGTGTGGTAGGGCCCAAGTCGTGCAATTTGAAGTGCTGACGCAGTTGGGTGATGATATCCTCGATGGCAGGGAGAGATTGGGATACAAAGGTCATATCATCGACAAAGACAGGAAGGATGATGCGCAGATCACCTTTGGACATGACATAGATGGCTGCATCGCTATAGCTCTGCTTGAAACCAAGAGACTCGAGCACAGAGCGCATTTTGCGATTCCAGCGGTTGCCTCCCTGCTTGGTCCCATATAGTGCCTTGACCAGTAAGCATACCCACTCTTTGGGATCACCCTCAGCAAATCCCTCAGGCTGCTCCATATAGACGTCAGCTGCTTCATCCTGCCATGGTGTTCTGGGTTCGTGGCCACAGAAATCGCAGATTGGTTGTCAATGAGCAGAGAGGAGGCGCCAGGAAGGGGAATACCAAGCTCATGCATCAGATTGCACATCCATTTGATTTCCTTGCCTGCCTGGACAGCTGCATGTACTCAGCTTCAGTAGTAGAGAGAGCAACGATGTTTTGCGGCTTAGAAGACCAGGAAACTGCACCAGTACACATCTTGACCACATATCCACCAGTAGAGCAACCAGTATCCTTGCATCCACTATGATCTGCATCAGAGAATCTGATAAAGGTCTCAGGCTGAGCAGGATCAGGAGAGTAGGTGATAGAGTGGGTACCCTTAATATAGTGCAGAAGATGTTTGACAGGAAGCCAGTGGGTCTAGCCAGGATTGGAGTTGAATCTGGCCAATATTTCGACAGTGTAGGCTATATCTGGACGAGTAGTGGTAGCAAGGTACATCAGAGCAGCAACAGCAGAAAGATAAGGAGTCTGATGCATAGTTGCAGCTTCCTGAGTATTCTGGGGGCTCTAAGTGGAGACAGACGAAGGCCAGGTTCCATGGGAGTGGAGATAGGCTTACAATCGGCCATACCAAACCTGTCCAGGACATCAAGGCAATACTGCCTTTGGGAGAGTGAGATAGAGCACTTGGGATGATCCCTATCAATTTTGATGCCTAAAAGCTGAGTGGTAGGCCCCAGATCACAGATTTTGAGGTGTTGGCTGAGTTGGGTGATGATGGAGTGGATGGCAGATTCAGATTGCGAGGCTGCAGTCATATCATTGACAAAGACAGGCAGAATGATAGTTACACCATCCTTGGAGTAGAAATAGATGCTGGCATCAGAGTAGGTCTGTCTGAAGTCAAGGGACTTGAGTACAGAGTGCATCTTCTTGTTCCAGTGGTTTCCGCCCTGTTTACTGCCATAGATAGCCTTCTGAAGCAGACACACCTTGGCCTTGGGATCTCCCTCCACAAATTGTTCTGATTCCACCATATAGACCTCACAGTCCATTTCCCCATTGAGGTAGGCATGAGAGACGTTAAGGGAGTGTAGGTGGAGGTCCTGGGATCTGTGGCTTTTGTCTTACACTGTTTTTCTGTGTTTGCTTTATTTGTATACTTAAAATTTTCGTGCCCAGAGTCTCTTCTCTTCAGTCTCTGACACTGGGCACAAGAGTGCTCCTTTGTGGTTTATCTTAACAGGTTATGAGCCCTGCGCTCCAGGAACTTTAGTACTACTCTTTAGACCGCCCTCCTGCTCTTGCGCGATTTTTTACTCCTGCTACATCGATTTCCACTGTCTCTCTTTGTCTGAAACCCAGAACTTGCTCTCCAGTCCTCCCATTGCATCCTCCAACAGCGCCCAGGAGCTCGCTTCAACACCTGGGACGACTTCTTTTCGATCAAGAAGAAGCAGGATGAGTCCCCCTCTTCTCTCATCGTTCTATGTCTAAGATTCAGCAGCTATGCCCCAAGGACCCTGCCAGCCCTTACACCATCAAATACCTTGACAATAAGTTCATCTGCATGGCGATGGTGCACTCACTAGGAGATGAGTACTCCCATTTTGTGTCCTCTCTGCTCTTATTCCAGTCTTATTCCAGTCTTTGGAAGAAGAGAGACTCAAGGAGGCATTCCTGGCGGAGGAATTACAATGCAAGCATTGTCCTGAGTCCACTACTGGGTCTGAAGCTGTCCTGTTTGCCTCTGGTACCTCTTGCAAGTGTCCTCTCTCTGTATCCTGCTCCTTTTGTGAATACTCGAATCATTGTATCCACAAGTGACAGAACTTGGTCAAGGCTAAGTCTAACTACTTGTCGCAGAAGGGCAGATGCTTCAAGAAGGGTGGTGACACTGCCAACAAGTCCTCTGACGCATCAAGCTCCCCCCAGCAACCTGCTGACTCGTCCTCTGGCTGCCAGTCTGCTTCTCAGGCCATGGAATTCACTGGAAATGCAAGTCTTCGTTCCTTTGACCCCTCCTCCCCTCTATATCCACTCCAACTCAATGCTGATGTCCATTGGAATGCAGACACTGGGGCCACTGCTCATATGACCCCCCATCGCCACTGG
Source organism: Scleroderma bovista (assembly GCA_037178675.1). Taxonomy (NCBI): domain Eukaryota; kingdom Fungi; phylum Basidiomycota; class Agaricomycetes; order Boletales; family Sclerodermataceae; genus Scleroderma; species Scleroderma bovista. Next base: position 2,082 of record JAYMGJ010000784.1, on the reverse strand, counting down.
ATGTGCAACTATACCTCCAGATGAGTTCCAGTGAAGTTGGCAAACAATAGAGTGTTCTATTCTGCTGGGGTGGGGTCTGTGGTGTATTTACCGGTTATTGGAGGAAGGAAGCAGTGTCCCATTGAGTTCACCAACGTCCTGCATGTCCCTGACCTCAGGAATAATTTACTCTCTGTGCTATACTTGTGTCGAAGTAAGGGCTTCCTTGTAAGCATTGATGCGATGCAGATGGCCTTCAGACCTCACCCTGGACCTGTTCTCTTTGTTGCAAAAATAGAGACAAGCAACTGCGCTTTTTCTGGATGGAGAAACTGCCCCTCTGGTCAAGTTTGCGTCTGCAGCCACTACTACCCCTCTAGATCTTGACTTGTGGCATAGGAGACTAGCTCACCACCACCTGGCCGATGTGAAGGCCCTGTTGCATCACAATCTGGTCACTGGGATGGCCATAGACTCGAAAACTGCCCCTGATCATATCTGTGAACCATGCATGGCTGGTAAGATGCATGCCAATCCCTTCCCTAGCTCTTCATGGCACGCATCCAGACCTCTGGAACTTGTCCATAGCGACGTCCACAATGTAGGCCACCTCTCCATGTCTGGGTATCGATACTGGATCATTTTCATTGACGACTACTCGAGATTTCACTTTATTATGTTAGTTTTGGTGATTTCCACCTCTTCTTATGAGTGTATTACTTACTATCATGGTCTACCCTACTTACTACCAACTTGTTTTAGCTTCATAGCTGCATTGTAGCACTATATGTGCCCTTGACTTGTTTCCTTGACTTGTTGTTTACATTTGTTTACCCAGAAGTGCACATACCCTGTAGAGTCCAGTGTTTCTCCTCTTCAGTTACTCACACTGGACTCTAGGTGCTGTATACCTCTCTACAACTGTCTATATCATCAGTTACTCACACTGGACTCTAGTCTGGACCTTATTTGAGCAGCTCAGCAGCACTTTGTGCGCTTCCAGCAAGTTTTGGCTTGAACATTGGCTTACCCAGCCACAGATGGCAGCTTTTTCATACAAGGACAGCTGGGAAATACTGTTTGACTTTGAGAAATGAAATCATCCTGCATGTTTTCTTCCATGCACTGCTCCCTATGATGTTTTCGTGCATGCACTGTGACCAAATGGGATATCCTAGAAAGAATTATTAGAAAAAGTAGAATTAAAGAATGAATGTAGACCAACTACAATATATTTGTTCTCCAAGTTTAGCTACCATGAATGGAAGATACCATATGCATGGGACAGTGAAGACACCATAGTTGTTACTTTGAATAATGAATGTGGCTTGGTTTCACACATGTTCTTTGAATTGATGTGATGTCTCATGGAGTCGAGAGACAACCCATTCATGAAGGCAACACTGTCAGTTTGAGTTCTGTGACCATTTGGCTATGGGACTATTGTGGGTTAGAAGTAAGATTAGTGATAGAATATGGGACTTACCATCATCCAGAAGCCACTTATAATTTGAGGTTTGCATGCATTTGAATATGCTTTCCACTAATGCCTTCTCCATGACCAATCATTGAATGTGAACTGTGGGTATATTCCAAAGGAGGGCACACAGTATTTCCATTTCATTTCTGATTGCTTCTGTCCAATTCTGTCACCCCACCAACTGGTCCATGAATGCGGCTTCAGAAGTAGAGATCAGTTTATTTAACATGGGTTGAAAAACACATAAGTCTGTTTAAGCCAAAACTTGCTGGAAGCGCACAAAGTGCTGCTGAGCTGCTCAAATAAGGTCCAGACTAGAGTCCAGTGTGAGTAAATGATGATATAGACAGTTGTAGAGAGGTATACAGCACCTAGAGTCCAGTGTGAGTAACTGAAGAGGAGAAACACTGGACTCTATAGGGTATGTGGACTTCTGGGTAAACAAATGTAAACAATAAGTGAAGGAAACAAGTCAAGGGCACATGTAGCGCTACAATGCAGCTATGAAGCTAAAACAAGTTGGTAGTAAGTAGGGTAGACCATGATAGTAAGTAATAGACTCATAAGAAGAGGTGGAAATCACCAAAACTAACAGTAGTTGATGTTAAAAGTAATGGTACCAG
>JAYMGJ010000783.1:0-31224 GCA_037178675.1 Scleroderma bovista | reverse complement strand
CTGACACCCACCAATGTTGTTGACCAGACAACGGCAACGATGGCTACCAGCAACGGCACTGACCACAACCACAACCACAACCACGGCCTGTGTCGATGACGCACCCACCAGCAACAACGCGGCCACCATCCCACCGCCAGCATCGTCATCACGACCCAACAATGATGATGACCCCACCACCTCATCGACGATGCGGTCACCATCCCACCATGAGCATTGTCGTCGCGACCCAACAACAACAACAACACCCAGCCCCTGACAATGGCCACCCATGCAATGATGATGACGATGATCCCTGTCCCCAGCATCGACGGCGATGATGCAACGACCACCATCCCCGCCATTTGAATATATGTAGTACTTAGTTATTTGTATTGTACTCGTAGTAGTTCTAATAAATTTATTTTTTTTACTCTACTGATACTACATTGGAGTGACTACCAGGAATGGGCTGAACCAGACTGGTGCAGAGTCGGACAGACTGGTACAGAGTCGGACAGCCTGGGCGGGCGACTAAGCACTGTCAAATGCTGTCAGCTCGGCTAATCAGAAGGGTTGGTTTGCTGATGTGTATGATTACCTAATGTGTTTCCTTTCTCATTTCCAGTTACTATATGTTCCCATCCCATTTCATTACTAATTATACAGCCCATTGTGCGCCTAAGTGAGGGAAGAGGTCAGAACAACCAACAACCAACATCAAATGACAGCAACATGTGAGTGGTGGTCTTCCTTTGCATATCTGGTATCTAATCTCCTGTGAGGGATATGCTGCACACCTTCAGGCAAGGTGCAGGGGGGAAGGAAAGGGCTTCTTCTGATGGGGAATATATGTGACTGGGGATGGGATTGACTCTTCTTCAGGCTACCACAGTAGTTAGGAAGAGTCCTGGGGATGAAGAGCAATGATAGAATGACAATAGGGGTGATACAGCAGTGATGGAGCAAGGGGGAAGCAAGGGGACAGCTCCTGCTTCAAGAATGCAATGGACAGTGATGGGGTGGAGTGGACAGATGAGCTAGACTGCGCTTCAGCCTAGAGAAATGATCAGATACAAGATATATAATATTCTTACCTAACCATCACACTTGTGGTGGGAGTTGCCAGAATTTCTGGAATCACCTACAGACAGAATCACCAGAGTCACCTACCATATACAGACCAAATCACTACACAGCCACCAGAATCACTGGAACCACCTACCATATATGGATGGAATTGCCTACACAACCATTGGAATCACTGGAGTTGCCTACCAATCTGTACATCCCACGTGATCATATATTGACTTGTTCTCAGCTCATTTGTCTCCAGCGTCCGTTCATTTCCATGGCAGACTCCACAGTCGACACTACTATCAATAGCGTATCCGTTTCTTCTGATGGTAGCGTGTACGAAGAAGGGACCTCAGGTTTGAGGGATCTACTTGAAAATCTGAGGCTATCTGGTACGCTTCTCTTTAAACTCAACACATCTGTGCTGATCGTGTATAGAGTGCCCAATGGAACCATCACCTGGAAGCGCAAAACTGTTGAGGAAACCGTTACAATCACTACCAGTCCCGAACATAGTGGTAACTCAAACATCCGTCGTCGTGTCCAGCGGGATCAGACCCCATCGGAAGCCAAATCATCATCGGAAGCCAAGCCCTCTGCAAGCACCACATCAAACCTAAGAAGGCGGTTGTCGCGATCTCGTCGTGATCCTTATGGATCAAATCTGCTTGTGCCGCCCCTGCACAAAATCAAATTGCCTTCACCTGGCAATCATCCTGAGGGATTCTGGGTGGTCATTGTTGGACAAGAGGTTGGCATTTTTTTTCACTGGTAAAAGTCCATCTATTGTCTTGGTAGATGCTACTAACTAACTGGTCTAGGGCCAATGTTGCTTTGTGCACCAACTACGTTAGCGGGAGTGTACAGAAGCGTTATCCTTCCTTCGCCAAAGCTCTGCAAGTTTATACTGTGAAATACCATGAAGGGGCACTTCAGGTGGTCCCCCTCCCGGGCGGCCCATTTTTTCAGTCGAATAGGGCTAGGTCGCTGCCCTCTCCTACTTCATCTGAAGAGGAGATGTGGGAATGGGTCGATGGGAACCAGAGGTCAGGGCAGGCAGATGGTCCTTAATGTAAATTCGTCGTGTACCACATTTATGTCTCAAGTTGTCAAGTCTGGGTCTACTCCGGTAGGAAGTCCGGTCAAGTCCGGATGAAAACAGACGAGGGCAGAGGTCAGAAGTTTGGGCAGAGGTTAGCCCGGGCCGGAGTTGCGACCGATTGGATTCAACGACAAGGACAACGAGCGTTGATCCCTTGCGTAGGTTCCGGTCAGGTGGAGATGGAGACGGAGACAGACAAGAGGACAGGAGTAGTAACTTAGATGATTTCAGACTGAGGTGTACAAGGTAAACTAGAGGGTACTTATACTAAGTAGAACTAGGGTCGAGTACATACGGTGACAAGTAAACAACCTAATAGCGGACAAGGGATGACCGGAGTTAGGACTAGGTCAGGTCCGGTGAAAATAAAGTCAGGTCCGTGTAAAATAAATCAGGTCCGGTGAAAATGCTACAAGGTATAGGATATATCGAGTTCACAGAGAACTCACGTCAAGGCAGGGTAGACGGCGAGGTGTAGTAAGAGCAAATGGAGTATAGACCAAGGGTCGTAGTTAGCGGAAGGTTATCTGCGCGACCATTGACCGGAGTAACTGAGAACGACCGGAGTTGAGCTGTAGGCCTGCGATGTGACCGGAGTAACCGGATATGGTCCGGAGTTGGACATGGTCGTAACAGTATCCCCCTTTTAGGGGCCAAACCCATGAGGCCCCAATGAGGCTGTCGTGTGGTTGCCTAAAACAATGCGGAGTCCGGAGTGGTTGTCTGAGTACGAATTCTGGATCTATAAAGATCAGACCGGTTTTGCTTTTACCCCAGTTTTCTGCCTTCTACCAACATGTCCGCACCAGCCAAGTCTACCACCCCCACTGCCACTTCTACTGCCGAGTCCAAGGATTGGACAAAGGCCACCACACCGGAGCTACTGTCTGGTAGCGAGGACGAGTCGAGCGTTCTCGACGCGAAGGCGAAGGAGCGTCGTCGCCGCAAGCAGGTGAGGAGAGAGGAGAGGCAGTGTTGGGAGGCGGAAGAGAAGAGAGCATGCGAGGAGGCGGAGCGTGCAAAGGCGGAGGCAGAGCGAAAGGCGAGGGAGGAGGCGGAGCGCAAGGTGCGCGAGCAGGCGGAGAGGGAGAGGGCGGAATCACAAACGAGGGCGGAGTCGGAGCAGAGGAAGGCGGCGGAAGTGGCTGCCAAGCAGAGGGCGGCGGAGGTAGCCGCCAAGCAAAAAACAACAGCACAGGAGGCGTCGAAGAAGAGAGCAAGGGAGGAACCGGAGGCAAGTCCGGTAGGAGAGGTCCGGTAGGTTTTATTTTTGTTCTATTTCTGCTCTTGTTTTTTGCTGACTTCTTTTTATAGATGCGTGTGTTGCGCAAAGCATCGCGCAGTGTGCGAGCGCGACCCGGAGAAGCCAAAACAGCGGGCGTGCATGAAGTGCGCCAGCCTCAAGGAGAAGTGCGAGTGGCTGGAGGTGGGGGGTCCCGGTCCGGTAGTGGACAAAGGCAAGGGTAAGGCGAAGGAGAAGGAGGTGGCGACGTCACCGCGAGGCGGTGAAAAGCGGAAGAAGAAGAAGAAGCTGGCGAAGGTCGTCAACGACGACGACGAGGTTGTGGAGGTGGCAGGCCCATCCGGGTCAAGGTCTGGTTTCAACACCGGGCCTTTCTTGGAGCGGATGGACCGGCTGACAGCCGTGGTGGAGGCGATGACCGGACAGATGGCCCGGATCGCGGACTCCACGCGGTCCGTATCCCGGTCCAACGACCGACTCAGCGCCAGCCTCGAAACCTTTTTCGAGGAGTGCCGGTTTTTTACGACGGACTTTACCAGGTTGGAGGAGGAGAGTGACAAAGAGGTCGATCCAGAGGAGATTGACCAGGAGTTGGAAGGGCTCCAGAAGGACCTGGAGGAGCAGGAAGGTCCTGCGCCGGAGTAGGTAGTCCGGTCCGGTGCCTTGTAAATAGAAACTGTACTTTTTTTTTTTAGTTATGAAAGGTTTTTTGTTTATAAGAGAAAAGTTGACTGGATTGGAGAGTGATATTACTTGAGACAGAGTGAAACAGATAGGGGAAACAGATAAAAGAAACGGAGGCAAGAGTAATACTACATGGACGCGAGTGGTCCGGGTTTGTCTGGGTACTGGACATGATAATCTTCTAGTAGTTCCATAGCGTTGCCTAGTTCAGTGGCAAGTAGCCAAGACATTTCTTCGTCAGTTCCTTCGTAACCGGACCAACGCACCAAGTAGAGCAACTTGCACGTTTTGTGTCGACGGTCAACCTTGGAGTCGAGGATCTCAGCGATCTCGAACTCCGGTTCACCATCTACTTCGACTGGTGGCGGAGGAGGTTGTATCCGGTTCGGTATGGTGTTGGGTATGGCCGGTTCGAGTTGGGAGACATGGAAGACGGGGTGAACTGCGCGCATGGAATCTGGAAGACGGAGCGTAAAAGAGAGGGAGCCTACTTGTGTGATGATAGTGTAGGGCCCCAGGTTCTTCTCTGATAGCTTTTTGGATGGTCGTGTTGACCGGAAGTATTTGGCTTTCACGTACACTTGGTCACCAACCTTGAAGTCCGGTGCCGGAGTACGTTTGGCATCAGCCGGACCTTGGTAGCAAAGTTGCGCGTTGGCCATTTCTTCTCGAAGATATTGATGTAGTGACTCGAGGTCGACTGCATAGTCATGAGCCCGTGCAGAGGTCATATTGCGCTCCGGATAGACGGAGATGTTAGGATGATAACCTTTGTTAGCGAAGAATGGTGAGACTCCGGTGGTAGCACTAGGTGCGTTATTATAAGCAAACTCCGCCAAAGGGAGTAGGTCCGCCCAGTTGTCCTGCTGGTAGTTGCAGTAGACGCGGAGGTACTGTTCGAGTGTCTGGTTGGATCGCTCTGTCTGGCCATCGCCCTCTGGGTGGTAACCGGAGGTGAAGTGGAGGCGCATGTCAAGGGCTTTTCCGAGTGACCGGAAGAAGTGGGAGACGAACTCAGTACCGTGATCTGAAGTGACGTGGGCGGGAACACCGTGCTTGGAGAATACATGGAGTAGAAAGAGCTTCACGAGCTCCAGGCTAGTGATGGTGTCGTGAGTAGGAATGAAGATGGCCTGTTTAGAGAGCCTATCTACTATGACCAAGATAGCTGTGAATCCGGTAGAGGCAGGGAGCTGCTCTATAAAGTCCATGGATATGGAGTTCCAAGGTCTTTCCGGGACAGGGAGCTGTTTTAGTAACCCATAGGGTCGGTGGCGCGGTGTCTTAGCTCGAGCGCAGGAGGTGCATGACCGGACGTAGTCTTTGACGAAGGTCCTGAGGCCAGGCCAGGTATACTTACGCCGGATTAGTTCCAGAGTCCGGTTTTGCCCAAAGTGGCCAGAGAGTGGGTGATCATGGTGATACCGGAGTACCCGGAGACGGAGACCATCCAGGTCCAGTACATAGATGCGACCATCTAGGCGGAGGAATCCTGCCTCATCTGCGGACCAGCGAGAGTCCGGAGGGTCAGAGAGGTGGATCTGGGCAATGGGATCTGAGGGGAGAGCAGATAAGATGTCGTTGTGGAGTGTTTCCACGTCCATGATGGCAACTGCTCGACAGAGGACCGGGAACTCTAGAATGGTTGCGCGAAGGGAGTTAGTCAGTTGTTCTTGGGTGAACACCGGCCTGAGATTTTGTGGATTAACACGGGCGTAGCCACTATCCCCCTCTTTGGGGTAGACGTCCCATCGTCTAGTGAGAGCGTCCAGCTTGGCACCGAGTTTTCCGGGACGGAAACGAATGACGAGGTTAAACTGGGAGAGAAATTCAGACCACCGGGCTTGCCAGCGGGAGAGGACTTTGGAGGTAGAGAAATACTCTAGGTTCTTGTGGTTGGTGACGACGTCAATAGGGGAGGCGGAGCCTTCAAGGTAATGGCGCCAGTTCCGGAATGCCTTGAAGATGGCAAGGAGTTCCTTATCGTGGGTGTTGTAGTTCAGCTCTGGAGCAGTCAAGGTCCGGGAGTAGAATGCTACCGGACGGATCTCTCCGTCGGAGCAAGTGATAGACAGGATACCAGCGACCGCGTAGTCGGAGGCATCTGTTTCCACGATGATAGGGGTGTCCAGAATAAAGTGAGTGAGTATGGGCGCGGTAGTGAAGGCGTGCTTGAGAGCATTGAAAGCGCGTCGACAGTCCTCAGAGAAGACCCAAGGAGCATCTTTCCGGGTGAGCCGGGTGAGAGGGACCACAATGTCGGAGTAGTTGAAAATGAACCGGCGGTAGAAGTTGGCGAATCCCAAGAAGGATTGGATGTCCTTTACCTTACGAGGTTCAGGCCAATCGGAGATGGTTTGTATTTTGTCCGGAGACATAGTTAGACCTTCAGGGGATAGATGGTAGCCAAGGTATTCCACTGAGTCCGAGTGGAACTCGCATTTCTCCGGTTTGGCGAAGAGGCCATGTAACCGGAGACGGCAGAGTACCTCCCGGACATGCTGCTGGTGAGACTCCATATCCTCGGAGTAGATGAGGATGTCGTTGAGGTACATGACGACGCAGACATCCAGCATGTCAGCAAAGATGGTGTTGACAAAGCGCTGGAAAGCTGCAGGGGCGTTAGTGAGGCCAAAGGGCATTACTAACCACTCGTAGGACCCATAGCGCGTACGGAAGGCGGTCTTCCATTCATCGCCCGGAGCAATCCAGACTAGGTGATACGCGTGCCGGAGGTCGATCTTGAATAGATCTTAGCACGGCTGGGGGAGTCCAATAGATCAGAGATTAGGGGGAGTGGATAGCGATCCTTTTTGGGGATTTTGTTTAGGCCTCTAAAGTCAATGCATAGTCGTAAGGAGCCGTCCTTCTTTTTAACGAAAAGGACCGGAGCAGCGTGAGAGGAAGCGGTAGGGCGAATGAAACCTGTAGTGAGATTCTCATCGATGAACGTCCGGAGAGCAGAGAGCTCAACCGGAGACAGTGAGTAAAGGGTTCCCAGGGGTGGTGAAGTACCTTCTTCCAGTTCAATCTTCAAATCATAATCGCGATGCGGGGGAAGTTCAGAGGCTTTCACCTTACTGAACACATCCGCATAATCGTGGTATTCCGGAGGGACGATGTCCAAGTCCGGCGGAGTTGATATAGAAGAAGACTGGGCTTTTGCTGAGTCCGCAGGACGCAGCTGGAGTTGGTACTTTGTGGATCCTTCCAAACTGCACGCACGCACGAATGCGGCTGCGTTGATTAGAGAGATAAGCGGAGGGTTGCAAACCGGAGTGTCGACAGATGGCACAAGGCCTGGGGTAGACTGGCCGGAGAGGCTGGAGTCAGAGTTTCTGGGCAGAACCGGAGAGGGAGTCGACGGGGGTGCTGGCAAACTTCCTGCAAGAGTCCGGAATGTTAAACTACTCAATACCCAGTCAATCAACAGATTATAGTGGGTGAGCCAGTTATGTCCAAGGACAATCGAGCATTCAGAATCCAACAGAGCGAGATAAAAAGTCATGGGGGTGACATCACCGGATGCAGGGAACTGCACTGATAAATCGATAGCTTGAGTAATTACATAGTTTGATGTACCATCGAATAACCGGAGTTGGATAGGAGAGACGGAGTAGGATGTAAGGTTGTTTTTGTGCACGAATTGTAAATCTACAAAACAATGCGTGGAACCGGAGTCCACAAGAGTGCAGATTTTAGGTATATCAAGAGATAAAAGGGAAACATGAGGCATAAGAGAAAAGAGCGGACACGTTGAGGCGGGCCTCCTTGGGTGCACTTCCGGAGTCAATGCAGCTCGCCGGTTGTGCGGAGGGCCGGGAGCTGCTTACTCTTTTTTTGACTCGGAGTTAGCACCCGAGTTAGCAGAGTCCGTCTTACCGGACTCAGCAGTGACGGCCGCAGCGCGAGCCTTGGCCTTTTTAGACTTCTTTGGACAGTTGTCCGCGAAGTGTCCGGTACCTCCACAGAACATGCAGAGGTTGTTGTCAAGCCGCCTTTTGCGCTCGTCAGCAGTCAGCTTCCCGTCCTTACCAAGCTTGTTGGTCAAGTCCGGTTTGGAGCCGGACGAGGACTGGTTGCTGGTCGTCTTTGACGAGCCAGAGGTGTTGGCAGAGCTGGGGGAGTTGCCGGTCTTGGCCTGACCGGGCTTGGGGGTGTTGCCTCCGGAGTTGGAGGGCTTGGGGGTGGACGAGGTAGGCTGGCTCTTCGTCGTACGGGAGATCTCATCTTTGCACTCCCAATAGCGTGCGTCAATCTCTTGACAAAGGGCTCTCAGCCCATTTAGAGTCAGGGGCTTCCCAACTCGAGCGATCTCATCCTTGAGGCGGTCCGGGAGACCAGAGTAAAACAGGCGACGGAGTGCGCCATCCCCATAGTCCTGGACCTGCGAAGCGAGGTGGTTGAAATCTACAATGTACCGTGTAACGCGGTACGAGTCTTTCATCCAGAGATGCTCGAGCTGGTGCTCGGCATCAGCAACTGGGTCGTGAGGACCGAAGGTACTCTGGAGTTCAGCAACAAAATGGACCCAGCTGTCCATCCAGCGTGGGCGGTCAGCCAGATTACCGGAGTTGAGGAGGTCCGGTTCGAACCATTCCAGCGTCATACCTTTAAGATAGGACTGGGCAAACGTTACCCTTGCTCTATCTTGCCGGAAGGCCTTGGCGCGATCCTGGAAACACAGTTTGCACTGGACCAAGAAGGTCCGGAGTTTCTTTGGATCCGTGCCATCAAAGGTGTCTGGTTCACGGACCTTGGCATGGGAGGAGGAGGAGTCGTTGGAACGGCAGGAGGAGCGGGAGAGGCGGTTGACGGCGATGGCGAGATTGTGGAAGACAGCCAGGCTAGGGTCTAGTTCTTCCGTGGCGTCGAGAAATTCGTTGTCATTGTTGTTGTTGTTGTTGTTGTTGTTGTTGTTGTTGTTGTCATCTCCAGGGTCGTCCGGATCATCTCCGGGACCATCCTCAGGGCCGAACCATTGGAAACGACCGGGTTCGCGACGCTCCGGAGTGGAGTCGCGGCGGTAGGGAAACCTGTCACCAGAAACAGATTCATGGCGACCTAAGTCTGCAGAACCGCGAAGGCTCTGAGACGCAGCATCTCGACACAGAGTCAAAGGTGCTGTGGGGTTTCGAGCTGTAAAGCTCCAGAATTGGCTTACAGAAGCTGGAGGTTGCCTGCAATTAGACAGGGCTTGCTGGGCGGCAGAAAGGTGAAGGTCGTCTACTGCACCTGCTTCTTCAGCGAGTGCAGCAGCAGTACGAGCGCGAGAGCGTGTAGTCATGGTCATGAGGAATGAAACTAGTTTGTGTACGAGGTTTGTATAGTGAACCCACACAAGTGTGAGTCTGAAATACTGTCAAGTCCGGGTCTACTCCAGTAGGAAGTCTGGTCAAGTCCGGATGAAAACAGACAAGGGCAGAGGTCAGAAGTTTGGGCAGAGGTTAGCACAGGCCGGAGTTGCAACCGATTGGATTCAACGACAAGGACAACGAGCGTTGATCCCTTGCGTAGGTTCCGGTCAGGTGGAGATGGAGACGGAGACAGACAAGAGGACAGGAGTAGTAACTTAGATGATTTCAGACTGAGGTGTACAAGGTAAACTAGAGGGTACTTATACTAAGTAGAACTAGGGTCGAGTACATACGGTGACAAGTAAACAACCTAATAGCGGACAAGGGATGACCGGAGTTAGGACTAGGTCAGGTCCGGTGAAAATAAAGTCAGGTCCGTGTAAAATAAATCAGGTCCGGTGAAAATGCTACAAGGTATAGGATATATCGAGTTCACAGAGAACTCATGTCAAGGCAGGGTAGACGGCGAGGTGTAGTAAGAGCAAATGGAGTATAGACCAAGGGTCGTAGTTAGCGGAAGGTTATCTGCGCGACCATTGACCGGAGTAACTGAGAACGACCGGAGTTGAGCTGTAGGCCTGCAATGTGACTGGAGTAACCGGATATGGTCCGGAGTTGGACATGGTCGTAACACAAGTCCAATTTGAACTCTGTTAGTACATTGCGATTAAGAATTCTCTGAAATAAGATCTACATGGATAATGCTCGTAGAAGTAGTGATACAATAATCTTAGGTAGTTCACTATTGTGTGGTAAATTCTTTGGTGATGCGCTCTATGCCCGGGTTCACTGAAACGTGTCATTCCATTACGATGTTGGTACATACAATCCATGCATCACAATGCTACTTTGCGGCCAGCTACATCACCTGAGAACACATCTATATCTGCTCTACAATTAACCAAGGGCTATCTTATACATGGTACCAGATTTGATGTGTCTAGACCCATGTTTCGCTATAATTTGATATACATTTGCTATAGGGTTCGCTATCACTCGCTATATGTTTGATACTATGGCATCCATAAGTTTCATGATACCCAAGTTACAAGGCCGCACAAAATACTAGACACTAATCGCAAAAAGGGAAAGTTATAAGTACAAACTTATAGAACTCTAACTCGGCGAGGAGAACAGTGAATATGTCGTAAAGTAATGGTATGTCGTACTTCAAACCCTCCCTGCAACACGGACAAGGCATTGTAATAACGCCATGAACTGCCTGCAAAATGTCACTTCCTTCTCTCATATGAGCAAATGTGTCCATGTAGAAATCGTTGAATGCCTTGTCTGAGATCTCCTGTGCGCACTTGAGCTCGTCCTCGTATTGTGAATGCCACTGGATCCAGGGTTTTTCTAAAGGTAAGTGCCTCCATTGCTCCAGAGTCCCCTGCAGCATAGCCAGTGTTGGCAGGCTGCAGTCACATGGTAAGTCATCAGGAAACCGGATGATGGAGTCATCATTGTCAGCATCATAGTCCTCTTCAGACGGAAGAATGATATCCTCCACACAAGGTGCAGAGTTTGAGGGCGAAAGCGAGGATGTTGAGTCCAAGATGTCCATGTTATCAGGCAGTTGGGTACCTGCAGCACCGCTATCAGCGCCAGCGCCATGATCTTCATCAACACTTTCAGTAGCGTTTGATGGTGAAGAACATGTCAAGTCGAGGATTTCAATCCCATCTTCGAGTTTGATCGGAATCTTGGTGGCAGCGAATGCTTGGCTAGAGACGAGCTTCTTCCTGGTGCACGCTGAGTATGACTACAAAGAATAGAGGTGAAACCTCACTTGGTACAATTTCTGAAGGGAAATATTCAGTTTCAGACACGTAGGCTAAACATAATTTAAAGATGGTCGTGGAAGATCCAGCGATGCAGAACCTAACTGAAGAGAAGAAACAAACTTACCTTGCTGAACTTTCGAACTCCAGGTACACACAGAAGCATGGCGTCCGTGCAAATAACGCCGCTGCCGCTCGTGACGTGTTCAAGACCGTTGAAAAGATTCAGAATGAGGTGTGTAGTTTATTTTGTCTATCTCTTAATGTCTACTGAATTTTCACCAAAATATATAGCTTAATTCTCTCCGTGATCGAACGGGAATCTATGCATCGCTCTTCATTGTCCGTGGGCACGTTAATGATACAATCCAAAGCATTGTATATGGCACAGATGATTCCAAAGACTTTTGGGAGGACATTCATAAGCACACGGCAGGTGAACTCTGTCAGCAGTACGAGCTATGGGCTTGCGCACAAGGGAAAAGTGAGTAACAAATGTATAAGATTCTGACTGTGTACTGATATGAATGCAATAGACCTTGTCGAACGAGACTCGCTGCCGAATCTGTGCAAGCAAGTCACGCGCATGATATCTCGTGGCCTCAGTACGTTGTCCATGGATTTACAAGGGTTAACTAATGTGTATTGTAGTTGCGATTACAGGGAAGAAGGACATCACTATGAATTATCATAACTACCAGACCGCAATCATCCGTGCGTGGGGTGTGAAACTTGTGGGTTGGCCTGATGGTATCTCATTTGTCAACCCAAGTCATCTTGGAACAGTGGCCGACCTTCGGAGAATTCGCGATGCATTGAGGGACAAGTCATGTTACTGGAAAGCACTGACAGCTACCGAAAGTGAAGCGCATGAGGCGGAACTCCAAGCGCGAGCGGCAGCTGGTGAAGCCGTCAAAGTCCCTCGTAAGAAGCGCTCAGACTTTGGCCACAAATGCAAAGCCACCTCGGGGGAAGGGACCACCGCTGCTGATCAAGAGAGGCCTACAAAGCGAGCTAGGAATGCTCCTGCACCGAAGAGCGCTGAATACGTGCTTGAAAGTGATCCCGAATAGTTCATGGTAAAGTAACTCTTTCATAGATGCATGTATATGACTCACAAACTACAATTGTCAGGCTGTAGCTACTTTCATCCATTCGGCTCATTGCTACTTACAATACCTTAGTTGGATGTATGAAAAGGCCACTTTGTTGAGGGCATAAATTACAAAGATAACATGAGCGCACAACGCTGAGCATAGAGCACAGGCCTCTAATTTGATTGCCAGGCATGTACATAAGCCTATGTAGTCTGTACTAGACATTCCAACAACGGTGCAAAAGGTCCGGGCTCCATACGTGAAGAAACGAGGGCGGGATGCGAGCTCATTGTTGCGCACAGCGAGCACGACAGGTGGGAGGCAGCGGAGGCAATACTCTGACGTTGATCGGTGCCTGACCGCTGTCAATGGGCACGTGTGGTGTGATTGCTGCTGACAGGCTGAGTCAGCCCGTTCCAGTGCGGACCATGTAGCAGCTGTCTATATTTGATTTGTAATCGCCCTCCCGTTTGCAAGTACTGGTTACTTCAATCTACGTAGTGTAGTAGCTATTTTGTAGACCTACGTGTAATTATATGAACAATGCAAAAAACCCGGGGTCTGTAGGTGAAAAAATGGGGGCGGAACATGAGCTCATCGTCGTGCACAACGAGCACAACAGGCGGGAGGCAGCGGAGGCAATACCCGACATCAGCGCACCAACCGCCCTGTCAACGATCACGTGTGTGGTGATTGATTCCGAGCGGAGCGTGCTATTTTACATGATAAGTTTACCTACTATCGAAGAGATATTGGAGGAGGCTCTACACTGCTCTATCTACCATGTCTTAGAGGTGCAAATATTACTCGATAACAAGTCTAATTAGTATACTAAATGTGGGAGTCACAGGTGGTCTTGGTAGTTCTCCCACATGGTTTGTGCTGTTAGTAGAGTGCAATATTAGGGATGTATTCCTACATGCACTATAATTTGATATATATAAATAAAAAAGGACTAAACTTGGTGCTATGCAGATGCTTGGCCCAGAATCAACATGAGTATGAGAGGTTGTTGAGTATATGCACATAGCTTACATAATCATGGTAGTAAATGTTTCGTACTCATTACGTTTGCACCTCAGTGACCTTCCTTTATCACTGAGGTGAGCTCTCTTGGTTTATTCCCTCATTACCTGTACTTACTTATCTACCAGTCTCATAACCCAATAGGTAGATAATATAGTGACCTTCCTTTATCACTGAGTCTCATAACCCAATAGGTTATGAGCCCCGCTCTTGCGCTCTAATTCCGGAAGAAAATTTTGATACAGAAGCAATACCTACTATGGCAAAAGATTTGCACTACTCCTCTCTGCAAGTACCAACACTAAATGTGGATGGAAGCAACTGGCTGTACTACAAGGCTTGAGTTGAGTGGGCTGTAGGCTCAAAAGGCCTGACAGGTCACCTGAGCAGTCTTGTGCCAAAACCAGAAGATCCCACGCATGGGAAAGATTCTTCTTGGAAACCCATGACCGCTGAGCAAAAACTTGTTAGTGAATACCCAGAAAAGATGAAGTACTGGTCAAAACACAATGGATACGTCAAACAAGTCATTGCTGCTTCACTCCCGGAATCCCTGTTCCTTCGAGTTCAGAAAGAAAAGACTGTGAAGTGTGTGTGGGACACACTGACGAACCTATTTCAGAATTGTTCCCACATCGTAGCCATAGACCTCTGCAGGAAGCTGCAAGAAACTCGCTGTACTGAAAAAGGAGACCTCTGTGCACACTTTGACAAGTTGCGCTTACTGCGCGAACAGCTTGCTGCACTTGGACAGTCCATTTCAGATGACAACTTTGCAGCCATTGTCATCAGCTCACTTCCAAACTCCTATGACTCCAACATCACAGCTATAACATCCTCAGCTCTAGTCTCACAGACAGATCTCACTCCAGATTTCATCATGAGGATTCTCTCTGATGAGTATGATCGACGACAGACTCGCTCGAAGAAAACTATCAGTAACAGTGAGGATACCGCTTACTCAGCAAAGGACTCGAAGAAGTCTATTACTGTCTGCGAAAACTGCAAGAAGAAAGGTCATTTGAAGGAGCAATGCTGGAAGGATGGAGGTGGAAAGGCAGGGCAGGCACCCAAGTGGTTCCTGAACAAGATGAAGAAAGGAAAGGAGACAGAGAAGGCAGCAACTGCTACTACTGCAGCAAGCGCAGCCACACGACCTGATGGAGATGCTGAACCAGATGGTGTTTGGCTTGCACATGCACAGGATGACGACTGGCTAACAGAGATTGCTGAAGAAGATACCCCAAATCTCGCAGATCTCACTATTGACGAGGAAGAAGGCTACACAAAGACCTATGATCACGCCCTCCTTGCAGGTGAAGGTCTCAACTTGCGGGAAGAGACAACTCTCTTTGATTTGGGTGCATCACAGCACATGTCTTCTTACTGCGGTCAATTCCTTGACTACAAGCCCATCATGCCTAAGCCTATCACTGCCGCCAACAACCATACTTTTCATGTGATCGGAAAAGGAGATCTTATGATCTCACTCCCGAATGGCAAGGGACACTCCCGAATCAGACTTCGTGATGTCCTCTATGCACCAAAAATGGGCATTATGCTCATTTCCATCAGCAAGCTTGACCTAGCAGGCTATGCGGCACTTTTTCGTGACAAATATTGCCAAATCTTTGATGTGCGAAAGAAAAAGTTGGGTGAAGTACCGCTGAACAAAGGCCTCTACTGTGTCAAACGTCCACACCACATTTTTGCTGGCCTAGCCAAAGCTTCGGACCCACTAACAATGGCCGAAGTACATACTAGACTCGGACATATAGCCCCAACAGCCATCCGTGCCATGCTGAAGGATGGCACGATCACTGGCATCACACTTGATGAAGCCCACTCCACTATGGGCGCATGCGACTCCTGTGAGTATGCAAAGGCCACACGGAAGCCCATTGGGAAGGAATGTGATCTTCTGCGTCATGAAGAACTTGGTGACGAGGTCCACACTGACCTGTGGGGACCCTCTCCTGTCCAAACGCCTGGCCATAGCTCGTACTATGCTTCGTTCACAGATGATCATACAAGGTATACTACTTTGTACCTACAAAAGACGAAGGCCGAGACATTTGCATCCTACAAATCCTACGAAGCCTGGCTGGCTACCCAGTTCGACGCCAAAGTAAAGTGTTTGCGCTCAGATCGTGGTGGAGAGTACCTGAGTAATGAATTCAGCCAGCACCTTAAGTCAAAGGGAACAGAACACCGTGTTACCATCCATGACACGCCGGAACATAATGGCATGGCTGAACACCTCAACTGCACGCTCGTTGAATGTGTTCGTGCAATGATCCATGTGAGTGGCTTACCCAAAAACTTGTGGGGGGAAGCCATTATGCACGCAACTTGGCTGAAAAATCACTCGTCAACGCGCCGTCTCAGAACAAAAACACCATATGAAGTACTTTACCAAAAGAAGCCTGATCCTTCGAATATACCGATCTGGGGCTGCCACATTAAAGTTCACGACAATACCGGCTTGAAACTTGACATGCGAGCACATGATGGACATTGGGTGGGATTCAACATCGAAAGTGACAGGCACCGGATCTATTGGCCAGATACCAGGGCTGTGGGGGTTGAGAGAAGTGTTATTTTCGAGAAACGCGAGGTAATCGTGCCGAACGACATACCAATCAAGGGGGAGAGTGCACAGCCACCCGCGCGGTTGTCACAGACGCAGAACGCGACACAACATTCATCTGTGGAAACGGTCAATCAGCATGTCAAAATGGAGACGATTGAGTGCACACCTGACCCACTAGGCACCACCTTCGAGATGCCTCCACCCCCACCTCGCTGTTCCACCCACCAACGCTTCAAATCCAACTATACAAGATGTTTGCGGATGGGTGAAGGCACACGTGATGGTTGTATCACGCTCGACTACATGCGGCAATTGTGTGACGCTGACTGCAGTCCCTCTGTGCAGGACAATGCAACGCTTGTGCTGATCAAAGATGAGCTGGCCACGGGCGACGGCGAAGGCGTTGAAGACCTCTATGCATGGCTGCTGGAGTCGAGATGGACAGATTAGATCCATCGACGGTGAGCGAGGTGCGATCACGTACAGATTGGACAAGATGGCAAAGCACGATTAATGCTGAAATGAAGAGTCTCAAAGACACACATACCTGGAACGTGGTTGAACGACCAAATGGCATGAACGTCATAGGCTGCAAATGGGTCTTCAAGATCAAATGCAAAGCCAACAGTGAGATCGAGAAGTACAAGGCCCGGCTCATAGCCAAGGGCTACTCGCAGATCCAGGGCGTCAATTACGATGAAACCTACACGCCCGTCGCCAGACTAGTGTCCCTACGTACTGTACTAGCCATTGCAGCCCGCAACGACTGGGATATCAAAGTATTTGACTTCCACTCTGCATTCTTAAATGGTAAGCTAGGCGATGGAGATGACATATACATGGAACTCCCTGAAGGCTATACTATGAGGGGAAAACATGTCCACCCAGTTGCAAAGCTCAATGTTGCGCTCTATGGCTCTAAACAGGGTGCTCTCAGATGGTACCAGGAGCTCAGCTTCACTCTTGGTGATCTTGGGCTCAAATGCGCACATGCAGACTGGGGAATTTTCTACGGACAGATCAGACAAGATATTTTAATATTAGCTAGCCATGTTGACAACTGTACAGTGACTGGCAGCTCTCTGGAGCTTATCCGTTCGTTCAAGGCGGAAGTCGGATCGCGTTACAAAATTACCGACTTAGGACCTATCAGCTGGCTACTTGGAATGAAGGTGATGCAAAATCAGAATGCCTGCACCATATCATTGTTGCAGCAGACGTATATTGAAGCCATTCTCACTAAGTACAACCTCACCAACTGCAAGTCCGCCTCTGTTCCTATGGACCCAGGCCTTAAACTCTTGTGCGATCAGTCACCACAATCAGCCAAAGAAATCGGACACATGAAAAGTGTTCCATATCGAGCCACCATCGGATCATTGATGCACCTGGCAGTGTTACGACCATGCCCAACTCTGGGTCTTATCCGGTCACTCCGGTCGCATCGCAACTCTACAGCTCAACTCCGGTCGCTCAACACTTACTCCGGTCACGCTCACGCAGATAACCTTCCGTTAAGCACAACCCTTGGTCTATGCTCCATTCGCTCGTTACCACACTTCGCCGTTTACCCTGTCTTGACGTGAGTTCTCCGTGAACTCGATATATCCTATACCTTGTAGCATTTTCACCGGACCTGATTTATTTTACCCGGACCTGACTTTATTTTCATTGGACCTGACCTAGTACTTTCTCCGGTTGTCCCTTGTCCGCCTTTTAGGCTGTTTACTTGTCACCGTATATACTCGACCCTAGTTCTTACTTAGTATAAGTACTCTGTAGTTTATCCTGTACTCCTCAGTCTGAAATCAACTTAGTCACTACTCCAGTCTCTGCCCGTCTCCGTCTCTATCTTCTTGACCGGAACCTACGCAAGGGATCAACGCTCGTTGTCCTTAGTCGTTGAATCCAAGCGGTCACCAACTCCGGCCGGACTAATCTCTTGTCCAGCCTTCTGCTCTCCCCCTTCGTCCGCTTTCGTCCGGACTTGACCGGACCCCCTACCGGAGTAGACCCGGACTTGACAGGCGGTAGGAACCCGTCCAGACATTGCATTTGCTGTCTCTACAGTTGCTCAGTTCAATAATGCGCCTGGAGAACCTCACTGGGAAGCTGTGAAACACATCTATAGGTATCTTTCTGGTACTAAATCCCTTGCACTCACTTTCGGAGGCATAGAAAAGGGACTTGAAGGGTACATGGACACAGATGGAGCCTCACAGGAACACTGTTGGGCCATAAGTGGCTATGCATACCTACTTGATGGTGGTGCAGTGAGCTGGGCCTCATGCAAGCAAGAGCTCGTTACACTCTCTACTGTGGAAGCAGAATATGTTGCAGCCACTCATACAGCCAAAGAAGGCTTATGGCTTCGTCAACTCATCGGAGAAGTATTCCGCCTGCTTGCTCACCCAATTCCTCTCCATTTGGACAGCCAATCTGCTATCGTGCTTACCAAAGATGGTAGCTATCACACACGTACCAAACATATTGATATACAATACCACTTCATTCATTTTGCTGTTGAAAACCATTCTCTTCACCTCATTTATTGTTCCACTGACAACATGATTGCAGACACTCTTACCAAACCTTTACCCACCATTAAAGCTAAACGTTTTGCTACAGCACTTGGACTTTGTTCCAATTGAGGGGGAGTGTTGAGTATACACACGTAGCTTACATAATCATGGTAGTAAATCTTTCATACTCGTTACATTTGCACCTCAGTGACCTTCCTTTATCACTGAGGTGAGCTCTCTTGGTTTATTCCCTTGTTACCTGTACTTACTTATCTACCAGTCTCATAACCCAATAGGTAGATAATATAGTGACCTTCCTTTATCACTGAGTCTCATAACCCAATAGAGGTGGGGTGGAATTTTGGCTTTCACCCTCTCAGCAAGATCAGGTACCTCCAAATTAAATAAGTAGGAGCTCTCTAGGCCACAGATATTAGACCCCCATGAAGGACACAAAGCAATGCAATAGCCATGTCCATTTGAATGTCAGACTCCCCAACAAAATAGTCCCCACTCTGAGATTGATCAGTCAAGGAAGCCATAAAACAAGTTATGAAGTGGATGGATGGGCATGATGCATCAGTGACACCACTTAACAATGGTCCCTAAAAACATAGAACAATCACCACATTAAAATTACTGTCCTTGTGGGAGAAATGTCAACACATTGCATCCAGTCCATTGATTGGAAGTGGCTCCACTGTATACAGAACTTGCTGCATCACAGAGCAGAAATGTACCAGAGCAGTTGGCCTCTTGCTTACAACACTCCCCAGAGTTGTGTGGTACATGTTTGAGACAACCCTAAGGGCAAAACCCAAAGAACTACCACATGAAGACTCTGAGGAGGATAGGACTAGAGATCTTAGAGAAAAGACCCAAAGAGAGCTCAAATGGGGAGCCTCTGGGTGCTGGATTGCAGCAGTATATATACTACACTACATGTGTCCTGTGCAAGGCTATCCATGAGGCTGTATGCTGTACAAGGCAGTGAACACAGCTGCCATCCTGTGGTAAGGCTATGCTAATGACATCAAGGGATACAGCATGTACAGCACGAGGCTGTAGTCTAGACAGACCTACAGATAAGATGCACTAGATAAGATACCATGCTACGATAAGATAAGATGTCATCTAATCACAGATTAGATAAGATAAAAAGTTAGACCGTTACAATGTTGTCCACAAGAGACTTACCCTCTCTTGATACACATACAGTCATCCACTGTCAAGTCCAGGTCTACTCCGGTAGGGGGTCTGGTCAAGTCCGGACGAAGGAGGAGGGCAGAGGGCTGGACAAGGGGTTAGTCCGGCCGGAGTTGGTGACCGCTTGGATTCAACAACAAGGATGACGTGCGTTGATCCCTTGCATAGGTTCCGGTCAAGGTGATGGGGACAGAGACAGAGACAGAGACAGAGACTGGAGTAGTGACTAAGTTGATTTCAGACTGAGGTGTACAAGATAACCTAGAGGGTATTTATACTAAGTAGAAACTAGGGTCGAGTACATACGGTGACAAGTAAACAACCTAATAGCGGACAAGGGAGGACCAGAGTTAGGACTAGGTCTGGTCTGGTGAAAATAAAGTCAGGTCCGGGTAAAATAAATCAGGTCTGGTGAAAATGCTACAAGGTCTAGGATATATCGAGAACATGGAGAACTCATGAACAGGCAGGGTAGATGGGGAAGTGTGGTAAGAACTGGAAGCAGACTAGACCAAGGGTTGTAGTTAGTGGAAGCATATCTGTGTGACCGTGACTGGAGTAAGTGACGAGCAACCGGAGTTGAGCTGTAAGGCTGCAATGCGACCAGAGTAACCAGATAAGATCCGGAGTTGGACATGGTCATATCATCCACCCACACTTGCACCACAAAAATGTTGAAGGCCAACACAACACAACAACACCTTATCTTATGGATTGCTTCATGTGGCAACATAAGCTGGCTATCAGGATAGTCTCAGAATTTTTGAAAGATTTGTGGGTGGACTGTGATTGAATGAGACAACCCTAAGGGAAAACAACCCAAAGAACTACCACATGTCAAGACTCTGAGGAGGGAAATAGGAACCAAGTGTCTTAGAGCGAAAACCCAAAGAGAGCTCGAATGGAGAGCCTCTGGGTGCTGGATTGCAGCAGTATATATACTACACTACATGTGTCTTGTGCAAGGCTATCCATGAGGCTGTATGCTGTACAAGGCAGTGAACACAGCTGCCATCCTGTGGTAAGGCTATGCTAATGACATCAAGGGATACAGCATGCACAGCACGAGGCTGTGGTCCAGACAGTTCTACAGATAAGATGCACTTAGATAAGATACTATGGTACAATAAGATAAGATGTCATCTAATCGCAGATTAGATAAGATAAAAAGTTAGACCGTTACACTGTTAGACCATTACATTGAACTATGGAAATGTTTTGAATAAGCACTGAGAATCACCATTCCACCATCACTTGCACCACATTGAAATTTGCATATTGCCTCAAGTTTCACCACATATCATTATGGGAAAGAATTCTAACATGGCCTACATGCCTCGGACAACTATTACAATGGACTGTGCAGCTAGGAAATCAAGGGTTATCTCCCTATCAATGTTGGTGCAAGTGCTGGTGGTGGTGCAAGTGTGGGTGAATCACTGTACTATTGCATTGCTGAAGTGCTCCTTGACTGATTCACTAGTGGTATCCTGTCTGATGTACTCACAGGCAAGACTTTGCCACTCAAATAGGCCATCAGCTTTCAGAGCAATTTGGCTGACTTCTCCCTCTCCAATGTCCTCAAGATCTTTGAGTTGGACAGAAATGAACAGATGGATATCACATTCAGTAAATGCAGCAGGGACATCATCCAAAGACATGGCTTTGACATGAGGAGCAATGTTCAACACAGCCTGGATGTCAGGCAATGACCAGGGCATCGTGAGGAGGTGGAAGTTGGAAAGGAGTTTGGCCACTGGTGGGGATCCTAACACTGACAATATGTGACTCCACGATGGCTTGGGTCCACTCTCGTCCAATGCATCAATAGCCACAACTATACTTCATGTTTCCCCAGTCAACAACTGAGACAATGGTGCCAGGACAAAACTTTTCCCACTGCTGAATGATATTGGGAGTAGCCATGAGAGAGCTGTTGTTTGTAAATACACTAGCCAATGTGTGTCAAAATGGTCTGCAAGATCACGGGAAATGGTTGTGAACATCTTTTCTTCACAACATTCTGCCTGTCTGTCACAAAACAAAAGCACGACCCTAGTCCTCCCACAGAGCAATTGTGTGGGCAATGGCAGATTTTCCTCTCCCTGCCTGGCTGTGAAGCCAGAAGATTCACAGCACATTGATGTCTGGGTCATGGATCCAGTCAACAATCTCCTGTAGAATCTCCCCTCTCATGCCATCCAGATATTTCTTTGTCATATTGAGTCCAGCTCTGCTTGCATATGCCATGCCATCCAAGTTCAAGTCCTTGAGGATGCAGTAGATGTTGATGTCTATGATGTGATTGCAATACTGTTGCATCAATGCATCTAGAGCCTTGTTGTCATCATCAACAGGGCTCTGTGGTTTTGGATGCAATGTCCATTCCAACTTGTTTCCCTGCAGTGGAACCTGGTTAGAATGTTGTCAAGGAAGGAAGGATTCTGGTGTACAGAAACTTGTTATTTCAGAAAGTTCTTGATGAACTGAGCACAATGGCTGATCACTTGGGTGATCTGTGCAAGGGTATCTTTCATCATATCTAGGTTGGATAGGGTGTTGTCTTCAAGAAGGAACTCATAGATGTCCTGTACTTTTGAAAGCAAGTCAGAGATTGATTGGTCTATGGTGTGTGTCACCTAGTCACTGCCTATTTTGTGCAAGCTAAGGTCTGGTACGCATAAGTAGACAGATTTTTATTTCCTCTTGCAAAAATGCTTATTTCAATGAGAGGAAGCTAACCCCAAGATAGATTTTTAATTGCATTAAAATTGAGTGAGAAAATATCTCTGCTAGGGTGCAATTTGGCAGACATGCTACAGGGTCACCAAATATACAAGCTACTACATGCCCATGGCTTTTATACTTTGTAGAAATAAACTGCTGACCTGATTTTGGGCTTCCTTTGTTGTCAATCCTGAAATGTATGCTTCAAACCCATCAGTGTCCATTGTTCCCACAGCTGAATGGTGCCAAGTTGCACAGCTGTGAGTGAGCTACCAGTATTTTTTGCACTTTGAATAAGCCTTGCTAGTCTTTTCTTTACTTCAATGTTGTCATGCCAACATTCTGGCTTGTCTGAGACTTCATTTAAGTCAGGGGTAGCTAGGGTTAGTGTTACAAGTTCACTCTGACCAAAATTGGTGGTTGCACAAAACAGGCAGTGACTAGGTGATGCACACCATAGGTTCACTTGCATAATGATCAACTGACAAAAATGGTGTGAGATGTGTGCCACTGGCTACCAGAAGACATACCTGGGCTGCACTGGTTAGTACCCCCAAGGCCATTTGAATGTAAGGTGGATCTGCATACAAATGTCAGCCTGACCATTGCGCCAAGTAAAGTGATACATTATACATTAGCAATAGTACTGACTACAGTGTTGAAAACCTGGAGCAGTTGGAGATATGTCGAACTGGTGGTGTCTATCTGAGAGGCACAGTGTTAGTCCCACCAACAGACTCGACAGCACATTGTGCAAAAGTGGGCACAAGTCTTGCTGAGTTGAGCTCTTTTTGGGCAGTATCGATCTTGTCATGGTTATCGCTCAGCAAATAGCACTAGACATGGATGAAATCTGTTTATCATACCCTGTGGGCAGGTGCAACTCGGGCTGATCTCTGTTGCAAGTCGCAGCTGTAAAGAGCTCATGAAAGCTGCTTTTTTTACTCCATGGAAAGCTTGGAATAGTTCTGTTTGAACAGATGTACTCACATTTATGGGGGACTCGCGATACTTTGATTGGACCAGTTAGGTAGTAAATTCTTCAACCTCACCATTTTCCCCATCCTAATATCATTGGATCCGGGTGATGTCGAGATGATCGCAGGAGTAAGAGCCCGAGATAACCCTTGTGACTGGTTTTTGTTAGCATATGAAGATGATCTCTGGGGAATCATGTTGCGTATTGGGTCCAGCTGAGGGTCCATTTCGATCAAAACCGCGACTGGCTGGTCAACTTCACTCGTTGACTCAGGTGCCTATTGTGTAGGGAGTGCTCAAAAAATAGCATGGATGAATTCTGCTTCTCATACCTCGTGAGCTGACTCAACTTGGATGGAACTCCCTTGCATATTGTGCATCTATAAGACAAAGTCCAGCAAAGAACATGCAATGGGCCGAAAACTATTTCTCATACTTGCTGAAGAACTTGAGGTGGCGCACTCACACTTTGAGAGGAACTTGTCATATTTTGGCTGGATTGGTCAAATGGTAGTGAATTCTTCAAGCTCACAATTTTTCCCTTGTTGATGTCACTGGATCTGGGCAATGTTGAAGCGGCCCCAGGAGTAAGAGCTGGAGATGGCCTTTGTGACTGCTTTCCTGTTAGTTTATTAAGATGATTTCTGGGAAGCCTATGGTGTACCACGTCCAACTGAGGGTTCATGGTGGCTTAGGATATAAGTAGCTTGCCAAGGCTCAACCAGGAGCAACTAGATATTTGTGAGAATGCTACAAGTTTGAGGTTACCCAGAGTCCAATTGCCCACTCTTGAAGGTTGAAAACGAAGGGGCAGCCCCAGTGAGAAATGGACATATGCATAGTCATGGACATGTATGTATACCTATGGCATAGACGGGCATACACTCACGTACAAAATGGGTTGCCTCATAAGTGTTTTGAATACATGTTTGATACCCCAAATTACTTGGATGTATGCCTTGCTATTCTGTAGGATTTCCATATATCTACATATGATGGAGTATGGAAAGCCAGAGCATCGCACTCCATTTTCGGGATGACTAATACATTTTGCCGAATTCATTTCTCAATTTGTCAATTGTGTTTGGTCAGACTCCAGTCACCACTTTGTAAAATGCAAAACAGCAAAGTTCAAATACCATATGTCCAAGTACCAAATGTCGAAGTCAAAACATCAAATGCCGAAGTGTAAATGTACACCGTAGTTGTATTGCTTTTCAAAATATGCAATGCATTTCGTGTGACTATGTACGAGTATTGAAGTATATAAAGTTGCTAAGTGGTGCTATGGTCCACACATGTTTATCAGTACAGATAAAAATCTTGCCTCATGGATGGCCATACCCCTCCTTGCCAGGGATAAGATAAATTCGTCAGTAGTAGGCACATGACTGTACACCTCAATAATAAAGCTAACATCCTCAGTGCTGTATCCATGGGATGTGAGATAGCGAGCTGTGAGGTTTCCGAGGTGTGGAGAAGCCAGATCTTGTATGTGTGAAGTAGATGCGGGATAGTAGTGAGTCAAAACTATGCCACGTAGAGTACGTTCATGCCTGTAGATAATTGGAGAAGCAGTTGCTTGAGTTCTTGACATCTCTGGTGTAGCAGGGATAGACAGTGGCAAGAGATTGTCACGACCGCGTGACGCCTCGTGACTCCGCAAGGCCTCTAGTCTGTTGTAAACTCAAGTCCGATCGTAATCGCACACCTCCGACGCTATGTATCCATCTCCGCTCCGACTATTGACGCTCCGTCTCCTTTTGGTATATAGTTCCGCGCCTATGCCTCTGGTTATCGTATGCTTCCGTTCCGTCTCTGTTCCTGTTTCCTTTGTTCCCATTTTAGATTAGATATGATTACTCATAGCTGTGATCCGTTAACCTTTTGATCCGTTACGCTTATCACTGATCTCCGTTCCGTGTATGTTACTCATCCATTTGTCATCCGCAGACTCTTACCTACGTCTCCGCTGTGTTTCTCTCCGCTTCTCGGTTACTGTACATTCCCGATGTAAAGTATAAGTACTCCACACGCTGAGGGGATTGTCCCTCAGTTCGAATATCAGCTTGAATACCTCCCGCGAACTCTCCTCTGCCCTCCTCTGTCTCCTCTGCCTTCTGGCAACTCCGACCTTCGTCGGACCTCCGTCTCTCTGTCCCTTAGTCCTCCGAAATACGAGGACGCAGGTATCGCAAGGGCGCAGCACATACGCTGAAGCCAAGTCCTCAAACCCTTCCGCATCTCCTCCACCTGTCGTCGACAACCCTTCGCACTTAACTCCGCTTGCGTCGGAGTTCGTCGGAGGAAACGGTTCTGACAGAGATGGGCAGTGGAAGGTATGAAGAGAGTTGAAGAAGCATGAGATAAAGAGGTTGAGATAGAAGTATGAGACGATGGGGTTGAGATGGAGTTATGAGACAGTGAGGTTGAGATGGAGGTCTGAGAAGGGGTAAACATTTGAGACAATGAGGTCAAGGTGGAGGTACGGGATGGCGATGAGCTCGAGACAGTGGCACCAGCTGTTGACATAGGGACTCTTTGTGGGGAATGAGGCGAAATACTTAAGGAATGGTTGAACCGTTCACCCAACAAATCAAGTGCACTCTGTGAGGCATTTACTCCAATCTCACTGGAAGTAGTAAACAAGGGCAGCATATTTTGTGAGATGCCCTTGACAACCATAAATGATAGTGCCACCCAGAACAATGTTGTTTGCCTGCGAATATGATAACTGAATTTCCCCTTGGCACGTGCAGCGCTCTCACTGAACAAAGTTAAGCCACACATGATGGAGAATGAGAACTACAGACTTACACTGTGTGGTGAATGCCTGGGGGTGAGCCAATAACAATTGCATAAAAGCCATTTTTATCTTCAATTAACGTTCATATGGAGGGGGTATCCAATGCAGCGAGTATTTGCATGTAGTCTGCACCATGCGGTATTGAATCAATAACAGCTTGAAGGGTTCCTGCCACTCGTCTGGCCTCTCCCTCCAACACACATTGGATAGCGATGGGAAATATCGCTGACTCATGGCCACAGCGGATGAATGGACTAGTATCAACGTATCAGCAAAGCTTGGGTTTGAGAAAGAGAAACGCACCAATCATCTGAGCTATACACTTGAGCCCCATTGTCAGCACTTCCAACAACGGCCCAATAGTGATTCTTTGAGTTAGCCATCGAAAATATGAAGCAGTACGCTGTCACACACCAAACAGGTTTGGTACAGTGAACATGGAAGATAACACCTATATCAAATGATCCTTATGTGAAGGATAGGCATGACAGACCCTCATATCTATTGCACAAGAAGACTATTCTGATGCAAGAGATGAATGCCAACACTGACAGTCATCCCTTGCACAAGAACCACCAAGAAGCAGAAGAAACTGAAGGAATAACATCATTATGGTATGAGAAAGGAATGCACACTTCTGCAGTACAACTCCCATATCAGAATGATCAAAGAAGCCAAAGAATTGATGGAGAAACGAAGGAGCAAGAGAAGAAATGATTTTTAGCACCCAAATATCATTTTTAGGTGCCCAGTGCCGGCATTCCGATATTTTGAATAGCTCTGCCATTTCTTAAGCTATTGGGCACGTGACTATACTGTCAGAGAGCCTAGAATGTGGTCTATCTGCCTGTCAAGTTCCGACACAAATCTGTTCATTTCCCACGGAGATATTCCCCCCACAATCCAGACATTTGTCTCATCGCTCACTATGGAGTCCATATTTTCTCTGGATCGTTTCTCCGCTATTGCTGCAGATCTCCACTATGTCCTGCTCTTAGGACAGCCTCTCCCAGAGTTCCTGTGCACTGTCTGGCACATATCTTCCCAGCCTGCTCCCTCAGTCCCCCTCGTTCTCAGCCAGCGTGTTCTCCTCATCAGTCCTGCATCAAGGACGTACTTTTGTCATCTTAGGTCTATTGTCAAGCTTGAAAAGTCTTCTCTGGTTGTCTCTGTGTCCCCTGAGCCCTCAGCCTATGGTCCCTTTCTCCCAGATACTTGCCATGTCCATCTTCCTCTGTCGTTCATCTCAATTCCCTGGATGCATCAAATTCAGTACTCTGTCCGCTTCCCCACTTTCAGACAGCATCCCTCAGCACCATGACAGTTATTCTCCCCCCAGTTTATTTTACCCAGACCTGACTTTATTTTCATCGGACCTGACCTAGCACTTTCTCCAGTTATCCCTTGTCTGCCTTTTAGGCTGTTTACTTGTCACCGTATATACTTGTCCCTAGTTTGCACTTAGTATAAGTACTCTGTAGATTATCCTGTACTTCTCAGTCTGAAATCAACCATAGTCACTACTACTGCTCCCATCTGTCTCCACCTGACCAGAACCTACACAAGGGATCAACACTCATTGTCCTTAGTCATTGAATCCAATCGGTCACCAACTCTCGCTGGACTAACATCTTGTCCAGCATCTGCCCTTGTCCTTCATCTGCCTTCGTCCAGACTTGACCAGACCCCCTGCCGGAGTAGACCCGGACTTGACAGCACCATGTTGAACAGAATTCCCTCAGCTGTCATGTAAGGTTCCTTTGATCCAAACAATTTCCTTTTGAGGTTAGCTATGGTTCTGGTGCAGTGGATTACTAACCATAAGAAGTAGCTGATGTCACTAATCAGCAGATCACCTACTATATACAGGTAGTGTACCTAATGTTCCTGATGCCAATTGGTACCAATCTCAGACAAGATACACAGATCTGGATGCGATGATTGTGATCCATGATGTTGCAATGAGGTATTTCCTACTGAAGTTTGCACCAAGCCTATCAATCATGGGGAAGTCGAGGATATCTGGAGTGACCTCTTCTACCTCTGTGACCCATGGGGTGTGGAAGACTGTGAAAACAACTAGAGGATCAATTGATAAGTTTCAAAAAGTCACTCCCAGAAGAAAGGGTTGACAGGCTATGCAATCTAAGGCATCTCCTACTGTGGCTTGCTCATCCATCATGGCAGAACACAATGTGTTTCAAAATGGTGATGAAGATGCTTACCAGGAGCTAGACAATCCACCTCCTTTGAAACAATTTAAAACAACCAAAAATCAGGTAGAGTATTATTCCACAATATATTACCCTGTATCTCATGGACATCACTTTTAAAACAGCTATCTCCAGGCATGGCTGCTGTCAAGACCAGTTCTTCACCGATCTGATCTCTATGAGGGGTCTGGGGGTCAGAGGTTGGTCTAGCAGTAAGACTGAGATGCTACGTAGCGTAGTCACACTTCCCAAGTAATAGGAAGGCCGACCGAGGGTCTGACAGAGAGTCCGAGGGTAAACGGTCAATGACCGAGTACTTGTACGAGGATAGAGACAGAGAGCACGAAGAGAGAACAGAGGAGAAGCTGCCATCGGGATTGGCATCATGGCCAGATGCAGACATCAATACTCTCCTTGATCTGGCTATTTCTCACAAGGCATCAGCTGGCCAGGGCATGAATTTCCAGGCACCTTTTTGGAATGGGGTTGCTGCTGCTCTTGCCAACCCCAGCAAAGGAGGACCCAAGACTCCCAAAGGATGTAAGGACAAGTACAAAAGGGTGAGTAATTTTCGACCTAAATACTAATGGAATATCAACTGATATTGCCTATGGCAGCTGAGAAAGACATTCAAAGTCGTTGATCACATTGTGAATATGTCCGGGTTCGCATATTCGCTTGAATTAGGGGCCAATATTGGTCTGGAGAACAAGGCTGTGTGGGATGGATATGTCAAGGTACGTCACCATAAGAAGGACACTGATCTAGGCTAACGGTAATGTTGACAGATACACAAGGATGCAACTACTTTCAAATCAAAAGGCTGGGTACACTATGATAAAATGAAGCTGCTCATGCCCTCTAAGGGCAAGGGCTTAAATCACTTTTCTGCATTAAGCCTCAGTGCTCTGCATTCTACTACTGATGGCATTTCCACCAGTAGCAGTTCACATGACGAGGGTAGTAATAGCACTGTGGGGTAAAAGGTGACAAGGCTGTTGCCAGTGTGAGTGGAATGTCTGGTGTACATAACACCATTCACATGATGGCAGGCATGAAGTGTAATGTTGTGCCCAGATATCAACTTGTGCAAATCTGGAGGGATAACACGAGATTGAGTAGAGGATGTGCTTGACAATGTTATGTCTGGCAGGTCTAAAAGTTTGTCACCCCCATCCAAGCTAGTATCACCTTTGGTTGCAAAGGCTTTCTCGAAAAGGACTCAACACTCTTTGATTGTTGGAGGGCAGCTGTCCCGAGCCAACCAGGCCTTGAGCTTGGCAGCTTGGACATAGGAGGTGAGAATCATAGATTCCAATTGGCCTATGAGATGCATTGAGTATGATTTCGCATAGTATGTAAAGTCTGCATGCACCGAATTTGTTATTTGTCAGCAGACATTGTAGTTGACCTATCAGACGCTCAAAAGGGAAGCACCACCAGGAGCACACAGGGCCAAATGAGAGAAGAAATTCGTAAATGTGGATAGACATGTGACAATTGGGACGGTGGTCAACAGATGGATGGTGTATCTTCAGTTTGGATACCCAGATGCCGATAAAAGATCGGTATGCAACTGCCTGTTTGATGGTCATAGACCTAGCACAGGCGATGTGTACGGCCTGGACAAGAGCCATAGTATGGTCCAATGCTTGGCACAGCTGCACACTGAGGTTGTTTGACTTGTGCACCATCCCATCACCCCATAGGCTAATAAGTGCGAGAGGGATATATACAGTGATCATTGTTCGCCATTCATCAGCTTTTAGAGTGCCCGCCCTTGGTTCTCCGAAGTCATATGGTACACTCCTCAGCCAAGAAGGGGTGTCAGCAGTTCTAATGACGGAACGTATATGCTTGATGACTTCTCGTGTTCCAAATTTAGTGGGTTGCGGGCCAGTAGACCGAGGTTTTGTTCGCTGCTACATGACTGTGAGGATACCAATGTAATGAGTTAGGACAGTCTCACCCATTGAATAAGAGTATTGACCCAGTATACCTTCAATATCCTACCTCCCTCCACTATTCTGTCACCATGAATTGGCTTACAATGCAAGTCTATTGCAGCGAATTTCAACACTCATATAGTTTTTGCAGTGAGCCGTTTTGTGAGCCATGTAATGTGGTCCTCAATCCACTGTTGATGACAACCATCTTCCGCATCGAGGTTTTTCACGGACAAAGTTAACAAACAATAAATTCCCTTGATTTGATTTATTTCATTTTTTGTCAAAGGCTGGCTGTCCATAGACACTGGAGCACTGAAGGGGTGCT
This sequence comes from Scleroderma bovista, assembly GCA_037178675.1. Taxonomy (NCBI): domain Eukaryota; kingdom Fungi; phylum Basidiomycota; class Agaricomycetes; order Boletales; family Sclerodermataceae; genus Scleroderma; species Scleroderma bovista. The sequence goes on along the minus strand of JAYMGJ010000783.1, from coordinate 559 downwards.
CAAACACAGGTGGGAGGGTTTCCAGACTGTCGGCTGCGACAGAGGTGAGTCAAAGGACATTACAGACATGGAATCTGGTCAGTCCTTCCAGGATGCAGTGCATGGCATCTACAATGAGCTGGCAAGCTGGATCCCAGTATGGCAGCTTCCATAGTGGCAACCATTGGATCCCATACTTGGCAAACAGTGCTTCTTGCTGCTGAACACTCTCCATGTTCTTGTACCCCTCCACCTGTTGTCATAGTGTAGCTTTGTCCCACAAGTTCCAACACTCTGAATGAAAGTCTGTCCTGCCCAGTGTTTTAAGATCGCAACAATTGCAAACACTGCAATAAAAATAACTTCTTGCAGCCAACATTTGTGCAGCTTTCCGCGCGGCAGGAAGATCACAGACCACACAAGCAATGGCTGACCGAACAACTCAGCCAAACGGATGAAGTGCCATATGGCAGGCATAGCTGATAATATTGATTAGGGCATGTATGGGATGCCTCATGAATGGATCTTCATACCTGTAGGCTAAACACCGATGTCCAAGGACCCGCAGGACAAAAAAAAG
>JAYMGJ010000782.1:0-31737 GCA_037178675.1 Scleroderma bovista | reverse complement strand
AGACTGCTGCGGCGACACATTTATGCTACAAGCGGACGTGGTCCACGGGCAGTGACGAGTCGCGATCACAGCTGAGAAGTCAAATCTGGTCGACAAGCATCATGCTAAACCCACCAACAGCTTTGGATAACCGTCAACCCAAGTGACCTCCATGACCCCATCGTGCAAGTTTTTGCAGGAGAGCAAATCAACTTAGACAATTCCAATTGATTGTTGGGGCCATCCAAGAAAAACGAGCGGAGCATGTTGCTGCAGATCCATACGCAGCAGCCTAAGTTTTTCCATTTCACCATTCACACAGTATTAGAGACTTTGTTCGGAAGTGTCTGTCACTGGGCAAAGGCAGTCACTACCATTGGCGTTTTCGGACAGGTTTCGGCATACTTTGGCGTAGTGGAATCTCAGGCGCGAGCGACACTACATCTTCATGTCTTATTGTGGCTGGTGGATGCACCGTCAACAGAGGAGATGGTAACGCTGCTAAAGGATGAGGCATTTCGGGAGCGCGTCCAAGCATGCATTCGAGCGAACATGTGTGCTTATTTGCCAGGTTTTAGAGTCAGCAGATTCTGTGAAAGTGGATTCCGAACGAAGTGGAAGTGGCTTACTCACGACCCCCCAACCCAAACGTTCCTGGAATACGAATGAACTGCTGACAGATCTCGAGCGACGGGTCATGTCGACAAGAATGTATGATTATATATTATCTTATCTAATCTTGGAGATTTCCAGAGATCACAGTTACATGTGATTCGGAGTAGTGTCAACCGGATTACCGGTAGATCACATGACCGGCTCCACAAGACAGCCGGAACTATCACATGCAAGGCACGTGTATAACACATGCTGATGCACGTTACAGGCACGTTTCCAGATAACTACGTTTATGGAAACTGCACCTGCTACATATGGGAATATGGTGAAACAGGCTAGAATAATACTTATCTACACACAGACCATGTACCACAGGTATATATACCTTGTAGGATTCCCTGTAGTTCCTTAGTTCAATACAGTTCAACTGTTCTCTCATTACTCGCTACTTCAAACAACTCAACTTCAAGAACCAGCTACTAGCTAATCAAGGTACGCTTGCGCTACCCCGTTGCTGTTGCCCCAGTTTTGTTGCTACAGGTCACTAGGTCGAAGAACCTCCACACTTGTGAAGTCAGACGATGTTTGATACCCAACAAAAAGGGAGGCCTTGTATGTAAATGCCGAGCCCCATTTCCAACTGCCGAAGAAGACTTTTTCAATGAGGATGGCAGTTGGGGGCCCAAGCGACTGTACGAATTCATGAACACGTGGGTCCCGGCACTGACAGTCAATCTTCGATGCAACAATGACATCAAACTGTTGAGCAACTCACGCGAAACAATGAATGTCACATTCTATATCACCAGCTATCAGACCAAGAAACAAGGCAGGAATTACAACATGTTGGCCATTCTGGCGAAGGGATTTGCATATCATATCAGACGCACCTCATACAGCGAGTCCCTCCAAGATCAGCAACGCTTGATGCTCTTTCGTCTTGTCAACACAGTGAACCGGGAACAAGAACTTGCAGCACCTATGGTGATGTCATATCTGATGGGATGGGGGGACACGTACCGATCGCACCATTACACGCCCATTTACTGGTCATCGTTTGTCGGACGGTTGCTCGGAGAGTTTCCCAGCCTGGCCAGAAGAGGTCCAATGCCAAGCAAAGCAAATGACATACCCGATGACAGGTACGGAACACACTAAAGTGACACACCATTGAAGCCAACAAAGCAGAATCAACCACAGGGCCAGAAGCGATCCAGAGTGCCCAGCCAACCCACCAACAGAAGAGGCTGAGGAGGCAGAGGTAATGTGGGAGCTTATATGCCGTTCAACGACAGTAGTAATTGATATGTCGCGAACATAGGAAACAGTGACCCTCGAGGCAGACGATCGAGGGAAATTAACGACAAAGAGTCAAATAGTCGATTATTGTCAACGTGGAGAAGCCCTCGAACAAAGCAACATCATAGACTACTTTGTAAATACGTATGAAATCGACATTGACAGCAAAGGAGATGCGGCACTGATGTCTGGAACCCAGGACAGGAAGCGACGCGGTCGACCTTGTCACCTCCATGTCTGTTATCTGTCTGGACACCCGAAAGCCCGCACGAAACAGCGCATCATGCGCAATCCCAACCATCACACTCTGCCCAATTTCATCGGCTCACGATTTCCTCCTTGCGATGACCCCGATGAATACCCTTTGTACTGTGCATCCATGTTGATGCTGTTGAAACCGTGGCGACGGCTGGACAAAGATCTGAAAACACCTATGCATAGTTGGGAGTCAGCTTTTGCAGACTTCCTCGCTTCAGCCACAGCAGAAACGAAGAAAATACTCAGCGGCATACAATACTATCATGAATGCTGCGCCTCCGCAATACGCCACACACTGAGTGTTGAGATGGTGCAAGCTCTTGAAGGTATGGCAACAGAGGATGAGGCAGTCGACCAGAGACCCGACGGAGGAAAACACCTGACATTAACAGAAGAAATGCTGACCGAGCTCGTGGCATCACAGCAAACCAGTCGCGAGGAATGGCATGGCTTGCTGGCAATAGAAGCTGCCAAACTGGCCAAAATCTTCGATGGCAGTGAAGACGAGGCTTGGAGGGAAGCACCAGAACCAGAAGGCATGCGAAGTGAGATTATGCAGCTCAACATGCAAGGCATGCGCGTGAATTTAGAACACCTGATTCTCTGGAAGCAACAAATGACTGCAGACATTCAGAAACAAAACCCTGCAATGGACCCAAGCCGCTCCTCAAACAACGACTCACCCAACAGAGGTGACGTAGACATCCTATGTCTCACAGACACATCAGACACACAGCATGCAGCAGTTTGGTATATAGGGGACACTGAGACATCAGAACAATCATTGAGCGCAGTAGACCCTGCATTGCTGCACTATGATCAATTCCGCGCATACGATATAATAACAGCGCACCTAGATGCCACATTGGCAGGACAGAGACAACCACCTCTCCGCATGCTCATTCATGGAGAACCTGGCACCGGGAAATCTAAAGTCATCCAAACGGCAACCGAGTATTTTGTTCACAGAGGTGCCAATTTCATGCTGCAGAAGGCAGCATACACAGGGATAGCCGCATCTTTGATAGACGGCAAAACCACGCATACAATTGCAATGCTTTTGCCGCGGAAGGACCACAACATCAGTGCCAAAACCAAAGGCAAACTTCAAGCACACTGGAAGTATATTCAATATCTTGTCATAGACGAACTTTCAATGATCAGCAAATCATTTCTTGCCAAGCTGTCACGTAACATAAGCATAGGCAAGATGTCTGAGGGACAAGATCCATCACCTCATTCCTTCGGAGGGGTTAGTGTGATTCTGTGCGGGGATTTCTTCCAGTTTCCACCAGTGGCCTGTGCACCATCCGAAGCTTTATACTTCCCTACGACAACTGTGGTCCGCAATCAAGAAGATAGCCAGATGGGGCGAACCATTTTCGAGGAATTCACCACAGTGGTCGCGCTCAAGGAGCAGATGCGCGTAACCGATCCAGTCTGGTTAGATTTTTTGCAGCATCTTCGGGTACGTACAGGAAGACCACGTCGCTATGTTGCGAACCTTGGTTCTCACTAACCCCAAAAGTCTCCATGCTGATTTTGCTGCACCACCATGGAGCAATGCTTCGCTCGTCACCCCTCGCCATGCCGTCCACCGGATTTGGAATGATACAGCACTGCGTAAACACAGGAAAGAGGCTCTCTGTATGGTATTGGAGTGTCACGCAGAAGACACGATAAAAGGGGAACCATTGACGCTTGGCGAGCACTATGCAGCCTTGTTGAGGCACCAAGGCACGGATTCGAAGCAACGCAGACAAGAACTCCCTGAAGTCGTGCACCTCGCGTACGGCATGAAAGTCATGGTTACGCAAAACGTAGAGACGGACCTGGATATTACGAATGGGGCTCGAGGAACCATCGTCGATATCTGGCTGCACCCTGAGGAACCGCCTTTCAATCAGCAACAACCATAACCAAGCTCAAATATGTGCCGGTGTGCATACTCGTGAAACTAGATCGCACACGTGCCACTCAATTGAACGACCTGGAGGAGTCAGTTATCCCAGTGGAGCCAACATGCAAGCCTTATCGCATCACCTGTCAGACTGCTGAGGGAAAGTATGTCACACGCACCGTGCGATGACGCCAGTTCCCAGTGACGGCTGCATATGCATTTACCGATTACCGATCCCAGGGACAAATGATACCTGCAGTCGTTGTGGATATAGCCACCCCACCCACAGGTGCGTAGATGTTGTTCACGTGATACAACGACTGACAAAGCAACCAGGTGGGTTAAGTCTTTTCAACCTTTATGTTGCTCTCTCTAGAAGTTCTGGCCGGTCAACGATCAGACTGCTGCGCAACTTCAACACGAAAGTCTTTCAAGCCGCTCACTGTCCGGAACTACTTGCAGAGAACGACAGGATAGAGATTCTAAACGACGAGACGTTGAAGGAATGGAAGAAAGCAGGGCGGGACACCCGAAGGAGCTTGCTGTAGTGTGGCGGATAGTCAATGAGTTCATAATCTGTTAAACCCCCTTTTGTTTTGTTTGTAAAGCGCCTCTGAATGTACATGTATTTGCTGAGCACTGGACGTCATTCAATATCGGAAGTTGGTTTGCCTTTAGGCGGCAACTGCCAGTAGTATAGGGGGGGACGAGTATGCACACCGGCACATATTTGAGCTTGGTTATGGTTGTTGCTGATTGAAAGGCGGTTCCTCAGGGTGCAGCCAGATATCGACGATGGTTCCTCGAGCCCCATTCGTAATATCCAGGTCCGTCTCTACGTTTTGCGTAACCATGACTTTCATGCCGTACGCGAGGTGCACGACTTCAGGGAGTTCTTGTCTGCGTTGCTTCGAATCCGTGCCTTGGTGCCTCAACAAGGCTGCATAGTGCTCGCCAAGCGTCAACGGTTCCCCTTTTATCGTGTCTTCTGCGTGACACTCCAATACCATACAGAGAGCCTCTTTCCCGTGTTTACGCAGTGCTGTATCATTCCAAATCCGGCGGACGGCATGGCGAGGGGTGATGAGCGAAGCATTGCTCCATGGTGGTGCAGCAAAATCGGCATGGAGACTTTTGGGGTTAGTGAGAACCAAGGTTCGCAACATAGCGACGTGGTCTTCCTGTACGTGTCCAACCCGAAGATGCTGCAAAAAATCTAACCAGACTGGATCGGTTACGCGCATCTGCTCCTTGAGCGCGACCACTGTGGTGAATTCCTCGAAAATGGTTCGCCCCATCTGGCTATCTTCTTGATTGCGGACCACAGTTGTCGTAGGGAAGTATAAAGCTTCGGATGGTGCACAGGCCACTGGTGGAAACTGGAAGAAATCCCCGCACAGAATCACACTAACCCCTCCGAAGGAATGAGGTGATGGATCTTGTCCCTCAGACATCTTGCCTATGCTTATGTTACGTGACAGCTTGGCAAGAAATGATTTGCTGATCATTGAAAGTTCGTCTATGACAAGATATTGAATATACTTCCAGTGTGCTTGAAGTTTGCCTTTGGTTTCGGCACTGATGTTGTGGTCCTTCTGCGGCAAAAGCATTGCAATTGTATGCGTGGTTTTGCCGTCTATCAAAGATGCGGCTATCCCTGTGTATGCTGCCTTCTGCAGCATGAAATTGGCACCTCTGTGAACAAAATACTCGGTTGCCGTTTGGATGACTTTAGATTTCCCGGTGCCAGGTTCTCCATGAATGAGCATGCGGAGAGGTGGTTGTCTCTGTCCCGCCAATGTGGCATCTAGGTGCGCTGTTATTATATCGTATGCGCGGAATTGATCATAGTGCAGCAATGCAGGGTCTACTGCGCTCAATGATTGTTCTGATGTCTCAGTGTCCCCTATATACCAAACTGCTGCATGCTGTGTGTCTGATGTGTCTGTGAGACATAGGATGTCTACGTCACCTCTGTTGGGTGAGTCGTTGTTTGAGGAGCGGCTTGGGTCCATTGCAGGGTTTTGTTTCTGAACGTCTGCAGTCATTTGTTGCTTCCAGAGAATCAGGTGTTCTAAATCCACAGCGCTCGTCACGCGCATGCCTTGCATGTTGAGCTGCATAATCTCACTTCGCATGCCTTCTGGTTCTGGTGCTTCCCTCCAAGCCTCGTCTTCACTGCCATCGAAGATTTTGGCCAGTTTGGCAGCTTCTATTGCCAGCAAGCCATGCCATTCCTCGCGACTGGTTTGCTGTGATGCCACGAGCTCGGTCAGCATTTCTTCTGTTAATGTCAGGTGTTTTCCTCCGTCGGGTCTCTGGTCGACTGCCTCGTCCTCTGTTGCCATACCTTCAAGAGCTTGCACCATCTCACCACTCAGTGTGTGGCGTATTGCGGAGGCGCGGCATTCATGATAGTATTGTATGCCGCTGAGTATTTTCTTCGTTTCTGCTGTGGCTGAAGCGAGGAAGTCTGCAAAAGCTGACTCCCAACTATGCATAGGTGTTTTCAGATCTTTGTCCAGCCGTCGCCACGGTTTCAACAGCATCAACATGGATGCACAGTACAAAGGGTATTCATCGGGGTCATCGCAAGGAGGAAATCGTGAGCCGATGAAATTGGGCAGAGTGTGATGGTTGGGATTGCGCATGATGCGCTGTTTCGTGCGGGCTTTCGGGTGTCCAGACAGATAACGGACACGGAGGTGACAAGGTCGACCGCGTCGCTTCCTGTCCTGGGTTCCAGACATCAGTGCCGCATCTCCTTTGCTGTCAATGTCGATTTCATACGTATTTACAAAGTAGTCTATGATGTTGCTTTGTTCGAGGGCTTCTCCACGTTGACAATAATCGACTATTTGACTCTTTGTCGTTAATTTCCCTCGATCGTCTGCCTCGAGGGTCACTGTTTCCTATGTTCGCGACATATCAATTACTACTGTCGTTGAACGGCATATAAGCTCCCACATTACCTCTGCCTCCTCAGCCTCTTCTGTTGGTGGGTTGGCTGGGCACTCTGGATCGCTTCTGGCCCTGTGGTTGATTCTGCTTTGTTGGCTTCAATGGTGTGTCACTTTAGTGTGTTCCGTACCTGTCATCGGGTATGTCATTTGCTTTGCTTGGCATTGGACCTCTTCTGGCCAGGCTGGGAAACTCTCCGAGCAACCGTCCGACAAACGATGACCAGTAAATGGGCGTGTAATGGTGCGATCGGTACGTGTCCCCCCATCCCATCAGATATGACATCACCATAGGTGCTGCAAGTTCTTGTTCCCGGTTCACTGTGTTGATGAGACGAAAGAGCATCAAGCGTTGCTGATCTTGGAGGGACTCGCTGTATGAGGTGCGTCTGATATGATATGCAAATCCCTTCGCCAGAATGGCCAACATGTTGTAATTCCTGCCTTGTTTCTTGGTCTGATAGCTGGTGATATAGAATGTGACATTCATTGTTTCGCGTGAGTTGCTCAACAGTTTGATGTCATTGTTGCATCGAAGATTGACTGTCAGCGCTGGGACCCACGTGTTCATGAATTCGTACAGTCACTTGGGCCCCCAACTGCCATCCTCATTGAAAAAGTCTTCTTCGGCAGTTGGAAATGGGGCTCGGCATTTACATACAAGGCCTCCCTTTTTGTTGGGTATCAAACATCGTCTGACTTCACAAGTGTGGAGGTTCTTCGACCTAGTGACCTGTAGCAACAAAACTGGGGCAACAGCAACGGGGTAGCACAAGCGTACCTTGATTAGCTAGTAGCTGGTTCTTGAAGTTGAGTTGTTTGAAGTAGCGAGTAATGAGAGAACAGTTGAACTGTATTGAACTAAGGAACTACAGGGAATCCTACAAGGTATATATACCTGTGGTACATGGTCTGTGCGTAGATAAGTATTATTCTAGCCTGTTTCACCATATTCCCATATGTAGCAGGTGCAGTTTCCATAAACGTAGTTATCTGGAAACGTGCCTGTAATGTGCATCAGCATGTGTTATACACGTGCCTTGCATGTGATAGTTCCGGCTGTCTTGTGGAGCCGGTCATGTGATCTACCGGTAATCCGGTTGACACTACTCCGAATCACATGTAACTGTGATCTCTGGAAATCTCCAAGATTAGATAAGATAATATATAATCATACATTCTTGTCGACATGACCCGTCGCTCGAGATCTGTCAGCAGTTCTTCGTATCCAGGAACGTTTGGGTTGGGGGGTCGTGAGTAAGCCACTTCCACTTCGTTCGGAATCACTTTCACAGAATCTGCTGACTCTAAACCTGGCAAATAAGCACACATGTTCGCTCGAATGAATGCTTGGACGCGCTCCCGAAATGCCTCATCCTTTAGCAGCGTTACCATCTCCTCTGTTGACGGTGCATCCACCAGCCACAATAAGACATGAAGATGTAGTGTCGCTCGCGCCTGAGATTCCACTACGCCAAAGTATGCCGAAACCTGTCCGAAAACGCCAATGGTAGTGACTGCCCTTTGCCCAGTGACAGACACTCCGAACAAAGTCTCTAATACTGTGTGAATGGTGAAATGGAAAAACTTAGCTGCTGCGTATGGATCTGCAGCAACATGCTCCGCTCGTTTTTCTTTGGATGGCCCCAACATCAATTGGAAATTGTCTAAGTTGATTTGCTCTCCTGCAAAAACTTGCACGATGGGGTCATGGAGGTCACATGGGTTGATCGTTATCCAAAGCGTTGGTGGGTTTAGCATGATGCATGTCGACCAGATTTGACTTCTCAGCTGTGATCGCGACTCGTCACTGCCCGTGACACGTCCGCTTGTAGCATAAATGTGTCGCCGCAGCAGTCTGACCGATGGATCAGATATGGGTTTGCGAGCCTCTTCTTCACGCTGTGCTTGCTGCAGCTTCTCCACTGTGACTGTAGATAGCAGCTGGGCATCATGTTCGAATGTGCGCCGTTGCATTTGTAATCGTGCTGAAAACAGGGCCTGCCTGCATTGCTGGATGCCAAACGCGACAAAGGGGTATGTCTCGTGTGTGCGAAAACGCCTATCATGATAACGCAGAGTCCACTTGATATGTTCCGAGAACTCGACTGGTGTGAGCTGTGCCCCTTCTAATCCCCCTTCCCCATATGGGAAAAGATAAGGAAAGGCCTTTTCAAAGAAATTCGGTCTGTCCTCCTCCGTTTCATTCAACAGCACACTGCCAGGTCTTACCCGTCCGAAATCCCGCACAGGCTTCTGCCCATGTCTCACTGTGTATCCCCCTTCTTTGCCCTCCTTCCATAGATTGGCTAATCCCCATATCGTCAGCTCGTCCGCTGTCATGGTTGTCATGTCCGTGTCAATGGTACCGGATACCTGCAAAGGCACGACATCTGGTTCTGATTTCACTTTTCAACATTAACCCTTGCCTTGTAATTCGGGGTCTCACCTTCGTCCTTGTCAGCATCTGGTTCGCCGGGCATGCCGTTTTCGGTTGGAAACAGGTCCATCCCTGTGCAAAACGAACTGAGTTTGCTGTTGCTCGCGCTACTTAAATGGCTGACCTTCGTTGTCATCTGGGGGCACATAACTGTCATCCTCTTCTTCAAGTACACCTAGGTCTTCCGATTGCCGAATTATGGCAGAGATTTCTTCGGGTACGTCATCCTCAGGTAGAGTGTTGATGCGTGTCGGACTGATTTCAATATCACGGTAGTACTTCGGGTTGTTCACTTTCAGCCATTGCAATGCATTGGACACCACCTGCCGTCGGACACGGAACATAGAATGCAACCACTTTTTCGGTACTTCACCCAAGGCTATAAATGTCACCGATATCAACGATGCCAAGATCGCTGGCGGTCGCGGCATTAGGTTTCCTTCTACCATGGAGGCTATTGCCTCCGCATTCAACTCATATGTTGTGACTGACATTCCCTCGCATTGCTCGCTGCAAGGTGGCCATGTTGCGAGCACCCTGCTGCCGTTTCGGGAAAAGTTTGAAGACGCAGACGCATGGATACAACAATGCGATCAACAACTGTTCAGGAAATGTCAACAGTTGCAGTGGCCACGGTATCCATCCTATCCAGAGGCCATTGGCTAAGGACATTTTGGGAGGTTTGTGTCCAGGCTTGTTCAATTCTTCAAGGCATTGACTGCAAACAGACACAAGTGGATCATCGTTTTCACCAACTAAGCCATCTGGTTCAAGTAAACGACCTTTATAAAGTTCATGGGCGGTGTGTGGACGGCTCTGAACCAGCCGTTCGCTGTTGGGTATTAGGCTTAGAGGCATGGCCAGTACCTTGTTCTCCAGAACCCCGCACTCACAAGCGCACACCGCGCACGTACACTGTTCCATTGGTGCGTTGGATGTTGCTTTGAAAAATCGTGCGTAACATTGTTTCAGTTGTGTGTCTGTGGGCAATTGTAGAAATCGGGATCCGCTGCGATGGCTACTGGTTTCCTGTGCCCCAACTGATGGTTCGCGTGAACCTCCTCCCGAATCACTTGCTGTTCTTTTTCATTTGCGGCCTCTTCATCCACAAGTACCCACCTGCTTCTGCTTGCACATAGCTGTCTCCTTCAGTTTCTGCAGCTCCTCAGCCGCTGCTTTTACGCAGATCTTTTCAATAAGTAACTCCTTCCTCACCCTTTCCTGTCTGGATAGTGTCACCTTTCCTTTCATTTCCGCTAGAATCTCCTGGACAGTAAGGCATCGCAGAGTCTCTCGGAGGTCTCCACTTCTATTGGGTAGCACTTTGTTTCCTGTAAGCTGGTCCATTTTGTGTCAGAGATAGGTTTGGGAGGACACTTGTTTGTTGTTTGCCCTGTCCCCTGCCTCTGTGCCCCTCTGAGGTGCCAGGTTTGTGCGGCTTTCTCCTTGAGGGTCTATGCCTTTTGTCCACTATTTCACGCTGAGCCACTTCCAACATTCTTATATTTGGGGGCACATCTTTGTACTATGTTTGTAATACTTTCTGTATTCAAAGTAATGTACCTTTGCTACACCATGATGGTAAGTGCCACTTAGCCCGTTCGCACCTTCTTACTGACTGGCACGTTGGGATCCAGATACATTGGAACAACGCGCTTCTTGACCATCGCGCTGCTGGAAGTGCGAGGAGGGACGAGGACTCTAATGAGGTCAATATCACCAACAAACACATCGCTGGCAGGCGCCGCCTTTCTACCTGCTATGGCCCAATGCGTCAATCCAAAATGCAACTCTACTATGGCATCCTCCAAACTACGTCGGTATGCATCTGGTTTGATCAGATCTCCTTTGACGTTGTACGCCGGTACAGGTACAATACGGTGCGTGGCAGCAATTTGTTCAAGCTCAACCTTGGTCTCTTCGTGTGTGACGGGCCATTTGGCTGTAGTGAACATAGTATTTTCAGCACTGCTCGGTGAGCCTTTGTCATCTCCGTCCAACGGCTACGATGTCATTGGTAAGTCATTGTATCTTAGACATCGATTGCTCGGACAATCGCTCACCTCAAACAACACATGTCGGATTTTGAACCTCATCACATCAGTTTTGGGTCCCATAAAAAACCCCTTGCCCATCTGGTATCCCGGCGTCTGTGTTTGTGCTTGCAAATGTTGCAAGTTTTCAACAACTTTTCCGTAATTGCCCTTCACTGGTTGCAGGTCCGGTGCGCAGACTGCACACGATGGCTTGACATCAAGCAAATCCTTCCAAACGGTGGAAGGCTTCTGGTAACCAGCATCGGACGTCATCCAAAAGTCATTGCGATCTATGCAGACGATGGCGCTGAGAGACGCCATTTCATAATTGGCATCATCTCCTTTGACAGCCAACCGGTCAGCGCGTCCATCGTGAACCCATACCACCTTCTGCAACACTTGATCTCCTCCAAGGTAAAAGTCTGATTGCTTCAATTTGTGATGGGTGTTAACAAGTGTGATGCAGAGGTTCGTGACAAAAGCGAAGCGGATGCGGTTTCCGTCATAATGGTGTGTGGTACGATCAAAGGAGAATGGTCTTCGATGGCCTCCTTATATCTTTCATTATAGGAGATTCTTTCATTCACTTTAATGCATAGGAGGTTTCTTAGGGGGCTTGTGCATCTGATTCATTACACTGTAGGGGGCTGTACTATGTGAATACTGCACACAATCGAGACATTTTGGTGTTTTTATACAATTTTCTACTCAATGCCTGGGAGGCTCCCTCATTCGTGTACATAGCGTGCAGCCTTCATATCCTCTTTCTCCTTTTTTCCTTGTGACACACCAACCATCGGACGAGGGTGACATTTAATTCAACGCTTTTGGTTTTCGACTGGGTACTTCAGGTAGAGTCTGTCAACAGCAATTGGTAAGTGTGGCATCGGTGACAATAAGTCACTCATGCCTCGAAGATAGCTAGGATGTCGGGCATATCGTCTTCGGGACAGAAGCTCACTGGTCTCTCTGCTCGCAAGTGACGAACAATGAGGTAACATGTGGTCTCTGGTTTGTGTTGATGGTGGTTACTATCAAAGTACACTCGGTAAAGTCTGTCTCTGACCCAGGCCGATTCTTCCATGATGACGGCACTCGAAGGGAAGAGGGATCGTTTATACTTTATGTAGACGTTTTGGTTGTCGTCTGACGTCACCGTCACAGGAATGGCGTTGCTGCATCCTCCGTGGGTAAGAAAGAATGCAAGCACAGTGTAATCTGCGAAACACTGGACTTCCATAGCTGCAACTTTCTTGTGAAGGGTTGAGGTGGCAATGTAGGACGAAGGTTCCAGGACTGTATAGGGTTCGATCTGCACTCCTAACGCCTACCCCTTTGGTATTAGGAGGGTTAGTATGGGATGTATTATAAGAAGGATGCTGCGGACACGAACCTCTACCTGCAACCGGTGTCATGACATACTTCCTGGTGCCCTGCCCTCCATACTCGCCTGCACGCAAACTCCTGTTAAACATGGAATTCGTGGAAGCGTTGTTTGACCTATGCGATTTACAAACCGTTGTGGCTTTCGCCCACAGCTGCAGATACGTGGCATTGAATGCTCAATGGTACCTGCGTCGAAAAATGAATATACTGTCTACACATTTTTTTGACAGCGGTGAAGACCTTGCCTTCATCTTGGAAGCTTGCGACGCGGTCATCTCCGGCTCTACTGCTTTGCACTTCCTGCTGCCAATTGCATCCACTCCTTGGTCTCCGGCTGATCTCGACATATATGTCCCCTGCCGTTGCCAACTTCAGCTCACCCACCTCCTCAAAAAGAGAGGATATCACCTCCAAAAGAGAAGTAAAAGTACCGGCTCGTTATACTCTGCATCCAAGATCTTTACCGTTTTGTTGTTCACTAAAGTGCACAGGAAGATTGATCTCGTGGTTTCTACGACCGACTGTGCAGTCTTACCCATCTTCCAATTCCATTGCACCGCTGTAATGAATTTCGTCACTGCCAGGTCCATTTTCTGCGGTTACCCTTCACTCACCTTTCGTGCGCTATCAATGATGAATGGTGCTCCACTTTACAACGGTTCTTTCTCTCCTGTTGAGGTTAAAGCTCTGATCAAATACAAAACATGTGGTTTTGCCTTCATTTCGTGCCCTGCAACGCACAAATTTAGGTTTGCGTGCAAGAGCGCAAACCGCAGCTTAACGGATGGTGGATGTTTGTGGGTTGATATGGACTCCGTGCCAAGAGCCGGGAGACGTCCCGAAAATATGTTTGGAAGGTTTGCAGTCATCAATGTCAACTGGGCTTTGGGTGGTTTGCTTTGTGGTGCTCCTGCGGCTTTTGTGCATCCCTACGTTCGTGAGACCCGTGATGATTCGTGCGTGCGCATATCTTTCATCCGCATTTGTGGCTGACCATGACACAGATCTCTCATCGTCGCCACGTCTGCAAACTGATGGTCGTGCGGGTGTGCGGATAAGGATGATGGCTGAGTGGATGCGGTAGCGGGTATAATAAATGTTTTGTGATGGTTTATGTACGGCGGGTTTTGTAGATACTTGTGGTTCCAAGCAAGGTGGTTGCCGGCGCCTGCTGGCACTTCCCCGAGTACACAACATTAGGTAATCAATACTACACATTTTTGGTAGTACACTACAACAACAACACTACACAACATTGGCCAATCAATAGTCCGCATTTTTGGTAATCAGCACTACCACACCAAGAGTACCCAACATTAGGTAATCAATACTACACATTTTTGGTAGTACACTACAACAACAACACTACACAACATTGGCTAATCAATAGTCCGCATTTTTGGTAATCAGCACTACCACACCAATAGAACACAACATTAGATAATCCAAGCTGCACATCTTTGGTAGTCAACACTATCACACCAACAGTACACAATATTGCCTAATCAATGGTCCACATTTTTGGTAGTCAGCACAGTAATTTAATTCTGCAATGTGTATCAATTTTGGGTCTGACCCAGTTTTGCAATGGTTGACAACTTTTTTGCTCAACAGGCCTGACCCAGTTTTGCAGTACTTGACAACTTTGTTTCTCAACAGGCCTGACCCAGTTCTGCAATGTCAGCCTGACCCAGTTTTGCAATGCTTGACAACTATTTCCTCAACAGGCCTGACCCAGTTCTGCAATGTCAGCCTGGCCCAGTTTTGCAATGCTTGACAACTTTTTCCTCAACAGGCCTGACCCAGTTCTGCAATGTCAGCCTGGCCCAGTTTTGCAATGCTTGACAACTTTTTCCTCAACAGGCCTGACCCAGTTCTGCAATGTCAGCCTGGCCCAGTTTTGCAATGCTTGACAACTTTTTCCTCAACAGGCCTGACCCAGTTCTGCAATGTCAGCCTGACCCAGTTTTGCAATGCTTGACAACTTTTTTTCTTAACAGGCCTGATCCAGTTCTGCAATGTATATACAATGTCAGCCTGACCCAGTTTTGCAGTAATTGACAACTTTTTTCTCAACAGGCCTGACCCAGTTTTGCAATGTATCTACAACATCAGCCAGTCCCAGCTTTGCAACACTTGTCAATTTTTTTGTTCAACAGGCCTGACCTAGTTTTACAATGCTCCCACCAGTCCCAGTTCTGCAATTTTTATCAAACATCAGCCCATCCCAGTTTTGCAGTGATTAATGTCCCTCAGGCCTGTACTAGATTTGCAATAATAGAAAACATTGGCCTGGCCCAGTTTTGCGAGCATCGGCCGGCGTCGGCTAGTCCCACCTTTACAGGCAAATGTACATGTCCGATGACCCACTTTTGCAAGGGCTTTTGACTGAACTATGTGAGTGAATGAGGTCGGGAACGAGGACCACAAGTGCAAGATGCAAGACATGGTTTCCGAATATTTGTGATTCATTCTATGTTATGCCCTAAGCATGTGTAATGGCATCAAACAACTGTACTTACTGGTAAATACAAGAAACTGTAATTCTTGAGCAGAGATGCAACTTTGCGCTTGTAAAAATTATGGACTCCATCAACAGTGTTCAAAGTTGGATCGGAGATGTCAGGGACAAGAGAATACACTGTGATGATGAAGTTGCGTGCAGCGCGCTTGAAGGGTTTATGCAGGGCAACCGGTAATCCCTCAAGTTGTGAAACGATTCCTTCAGTTATCAACTTGTCACTTTTCCAGCATTGGTGCTCACCTACGGAAAGTCAGATAATTACGATAATGTGTTCAAACAATTCCTTACTTGCTGATAGTGAATCCAACACCTTTTGCAGTGAATCCCAAGCAAATTGTTGTAAAAGATTTTTATTGGGGAAGAGTTCTTCGGTGATCACCTGCTCGTACATCCTTGCTTTCGCGTCGGCTGTAATACTTTCTTTTGTCGATGTGGTAGTAGGCAGTGGGTCAGAGAGGTTGGCAGTGACTGCATTTTGCAGGCATTGTGGCTGAGCAGTGCCGCGACTAGTACTGGGACCTGTTCCTGTCTAATACAAAGTTAGTGCTATTATTTTGATAGTGAGACAAAACACCGACTCTGATGACGCCAATCCTCATCGCTGTGCCTCATCCCACCTCATCGTTCCATATTGGTGTGAATGCAAATACCTCCCGAACTCGACTGAGCAGATATGGTTGGGGGCGGCTCAAAGCCTGATGAGTTGGCTGGATTTGAGTCGATGGTGTTGAAATTGAGGGGTCAGATGTGGGTGTTGCAATGGTGAGATCCGTCACATGGCCCCACCGGGAAAACACATTGGAACCTGGGGGGCCATAAGGTTTGACGGGAAGGGTAGAGCTGCTGGCCTGGGTCTCCATGGTGGTATATGGCTCCACAATCTGGGAGTGAGAAAAAAAGCCGCTGGGTCCAACATACGATTCCTCAAATTCAGACTTGTGGGGGAAGGCGGGGCTCGCGGTGTATGTATCTCCATTGTAGGTTTCGGTCCCAGTAACAGTAAGTGTGGGATATAAAATCTGTGCTGGGTCCTGTGGAAATTCTGCGGCCACACCGACCTGTGTCGTGTCAGGGAGGTGAGATGGGTTGAGGCCACTTTTTGAACCTGGTTTGCTCATTTTCTGTAGTCAGTTAGGATATCAAGATTTGGTCAACTATGGGGGTTCATACCTGTTTCCCTCTGCGCTTCACCGTGGATGAACTCATGACGGACGAGGGTCAGGGCCAGTGGACAACTTACCAGGCTATATGGCGGTGAAGGCATTGGCCACATGTAATACAGCACATTTCAATCGATAATCGATAATCGATAACCCATACAGAAGCGTTACATTTGAGTGCAAGTACACGAGAGTACATAGTTGCTATCAAGTGTGACAAAAATACATTCCCGGCTTCATATCTCTGTATCAAATTACATTTAGTCCATGCAGCAGCCTCAAGGCAGGGGAAATGACGTACTATTCACTGGATCCAAAGCTGTCTCTCTGGATTGAAATCTCCAGATCCCTTGTAAGTGAGACCTCTGGATCATCCAAGGTTTCCTCATCAATACTGCTGGAGACCTCGGGATCACTAGCATATGAATCCTGCATCAGGATTGCCTGATCTCCCTGCTGCGAGCCCACCACACCCCTAGCAATCCCAATCTCCTGTCAGAATATTAGTCCCTACGTGTCAAACTCACAAGACATATGAGTACATATTAGTTTTTGATATATTACCTGTTCTACCTACAAGATAAATACTTCATAGTTGTACCGTGTATATCATCGCGTTTGGACCTGGTTCACACCCATCCACCCATCGTGGTCACCCCGATCGCCTCAGCCCGCGAATTCCAACATCTCCTTGATACACTTGTAATGTTCCTGCATGGTGGTTAACGCAGAGGTTTGTTCTTGTAGCATGTGCCATACGACGTCTTGCTCCATTGAGTCTATATCCATGCCAATACCAGCACACCATTTCTGCCAGCGGTCCAACTTCTGTTGGCGGTCACTGTTCTGCGCTTGGAAATGGGTCAGACAACGAGAATGGAACTGCTTCCATCTCTCGTGCCTTTCGAGCTCCCAAGTTGACAACAGAGCTCGGTAACGGGCGACCTCACATTCAGCATACTGAGCCATGATGGCCTCTCGAAGGACATCCTTGGGCACTCCTTTGTAAATATTCTTGAATGACTCATTGGTAGTCTTGAGAAATCTGTTAGTGGAACATAATATTGGCTGGCACAATACCTCCACCAACTCAACATCTGCCTCTTTGGCATGAAGAGACTTTAAAGCCATTCCAGAAAACTTGAAATCCACAGGAAAGGCCTGCTGATGTACAGGATATGGCGACGCTTTATTACGATGAACAGCCTTATGGGGAGAGAGTGGCTTAGGCTTCGCACAATCAACTATGCGGTGAGTTCAGTACAGATAGTAATCAACAGATAGAGAAACGTACCCTCATGTCCTTCCATGATAACACAAAGGGGAAGATATTGTATGAGGCAAGTATGACGGGTTAGAGGTAGTTGATGCAGAGTTTGAAAGACTTAGCAGATTCAATCCCCACTCCGAAGTCATTGCAGTACTCACCATGGAGGAAGAACAAGCAATGAGTTCAGACAACATTGAATCAATATCTAATGACCAGTAAGTCTTTTTGTCTTACTAGAACAGACAATAAACTCTGCACAGGTGTTCAACTCCATGCCCAATATGTCGGAAAATATTTCCTTCAACTCTCACTGTCTGCGCCCACCTACAAGATTCTGCGTGTGCCCGAAGATTCTTACCCACCCCCTCTGCATTCCATACCCCACAGAAGTCTTCAGATAAGCCACGGTCAGGTCGGTTTCATCCAAAGTCTGGGTACATCTATGGCTTTAATGATTCCAACATGTTCGAATGCATGAAACAACATGAATACAAGCCGCAAAGACAAGAAAATCTGTATCACCTGTTTTCCAGTAGAGATGAATGGGAATTAGGAAAATTTCTGTGCGACAACTTCACAGAGTCAAATCAATACGTTTTTGAAGCTTGATTGGGTATGTGCCAACCCTTCCCTCCATGTAATACGTGAAACATTGTTTGTAGGTTAATTCCAGGTCACAAGTCAGTTTTGGGTCAGCGCAAGCTTTACAGTCACAAATGGATGCAATACCCAAAGGCCTGAACTGGTGTTGTACAACTATTTATTTCGAAGGCTATAAAACTAGAGATCCAATCCAACTTTATTGGCGTGATGCCCTAGAAGTCATGCGAGAGATCTTTGGAAACCCGATATTCTCTCAACACATGGAGTACGACCCTTACACCATTTTGGATGGAGATGAGCAGGAATATGGCGAATGGATGTCTGGTGATGAAGTGCACCGAATTCAGGTACATCACCAGCTTAGCTGTGCCGCTCGCTAACGTTCTATTATATAGGATCAACTACCAGAGGGCGTGACGATCGTCCCCATTATTCTTGCATCTGACAAGGCGCCAGTTACTAGGATGACCGGCGACCTTGAGATGCATCCACTTTTCCTTACCATAGCCAATATCCATTCAAGTCTCCATATGAAGGCTACATCACATGCATGGGCATGCATCGGATACATCCCGACTCCAGAATTTCTCACCCACCCCGATTTTCATTCCGTTTTGGAGGCCCGCCTGTGGCACCGCTGCATTGACATTATTTGCTCTGGCCTGAAGGTTGCTGCAGCCATAGGCACATTCATGGCTGATCCCAACAACTGCTGTCGATATACTTTTACGCCACTTGTCGCATACACCACTGATCTCCTGGAGCAACAAATGATCGCCTGTGTCACTAAATCTGCTTCCCCAGTCACCACCACTCAACTGGATCAATTTGATGATGGGGTTTGTTATCCCCCACGTGAAGGAAAATTTACGTTGCAGAAATTATACGACCTGTGTGCAGGTGGCCTGGACCCTTGGCGACTTCAAGAGTTCCTGGCCACTGCAAAGGCTGCCCACCTCAGTGGTGTCCAACTCCCCTTCTGGCGAGATTGGTGATTTTCATATCCTTCCATTTTCCTCGTAGGGGAGATCTTACATGCCCTTCTCAAGCTCTTCTTTGACCATCCGTTCAAGTGGTGTAAAGAATTGTTGGCGCTGACAAGCTAGACACATGTTATAGCACCCAGCACAAATGTGTTGGTGTCTGTCATTTCAAGGTGTCGCATGTGAAGCAAATGACTGGATGAGACCACCAAGATCTCGCGTGCACCATCATCGCAACGATAGCAGGCATTGCGGACCTCCCTTTCATCCATGCTATTTGTGCACTCATTGATTTTATTTATCAAGCTCACTCTCCCACATTCACAGAATCGTCTATCTGTGATATGCAGAACTCATTATCAGAGTTCCACATGCACAAGCACACTATCCTGGAAGCAGGTGCACGACGGGGGAAGTCCAAAGAAATAGATCATTTCCGGATCCCTAAGCTCGAGTTATTGCAATCATTTGGTCACATGATACACAACGTAGGCTCCCTCATCCAGTACACAGCGGATGTGAGCGAGCACCTGCTGATCATGCATTGCAAGGTGCCGTTCACATGTATGAATCACCAAAAGACCAAATTTACTTGACAAATCATAACACTACTTGATCGTGAGGAGTCCAGCCATCTATTCAATCTATATGCTCTACTTCAGGAGAAGAACATTTCTCTTACAAACATCCTGTCTGCAGAGGGTGATGTGCCCCAGCACATTGACCCGACTTTGGATTGGGTCCTGTGTGTTTCTCCCACAGATACGAACCATTTCCAGGGTCCACAGGTCGCCTGCAATCACTTTTTGAAGGGGCTTGTATCGGATGATGCTACAGTTGCATTGCACCTTACAGTGAAATCGGACTTCGCAGATAAATTGCCCAATTACCTTGCTACCATGTACATTCTTCCCAACTTCACCACCCTTCTTCAGGCTTATATCACAACAACTTGTGATGACTCCTCTCATTTTCAAGCTCGTTTACTTAAAGGGTGGCTCAAATTCAGAATCCAACTGCAATCGCGACTTTGACCTGGTGACTTGATGCCGAGCCAACAAGTTCAGGCTCTCCCACCTTCAAACAAGCACCCTTTTGGAAAATGCGATGTGGTGCTCATTCAATCTGGACCTAATTCTAAGACATTGGGTGAGTCTTCATCACGAACTAATTGTGGCCATGCTAAGACTCATCCTCCAGATGTTGTTCAGGTACACGCTGTATTCGCACTCTCTCCTAGGGGATCACCGCTCCCTGTGGAGCTATCAACGCCTCTCTTATATGTGCAACACTTCGCATTAACAGGAACCCCAGCCGATCAACCTGACGTTGGCATGTTTAGCTTGCATTGCAGGTATGTCAACAATCTGGATGGTAGTATATCCAGACTGGGCTCCATCATTTCGATGTTGGACATTGTTCGCACAGTGGAGTTGATACCGAGGTATGGAGGATCAGCCAGGCATGATGTCATGTCGGAGACGTGCTTGGAGCTTTATGATGATTTTTATGTCAATAATTTTTCAGACAAAGAATGGTACTATACAATGAATCATGAATTTGTGTAGCTCCCACTTGTACCTTTGTATTTTACCTACATTTTTTACATTTGTAGGTTATCGTGACAACAAATTCAAAGTCGAATTATTTCAAGACTCCTGCCCAATCACAGTGTTGGATTGCCAGATCTCAAACTATCATAAGTTACACACAAGCCAAGCTTGCCTTGCCAAGTAAGCGAAAGTCGGCCATGTTACTGATGCTGCTTTGAGTGAGCAACCTTTTGGACATCACACTGAATGGACCCCTGGGACTGCTTCTTCCAGGGACCTATATGCTTTTCAGGTAAGATCAATTACGTGCGAGGAACATGTCCTTCCGTATATAAGGTAAACCTGAGATTTTATTTCCTCTCCCTTTTGACTCTTTGTTGTTGTTGTTGTTGTTGTTGTGTCTTATTCAGTTGGTGGAGAGTATTGCTATAAGTATTACTATATGACAGTAATACCATGTATTCAAGTATTTACAAAATACAATGTTATATTGGATATGCTACATTAATGGTACTCAGTAAACTAAGAGTGGTGGTGTCATTGATGTTGGTGTGGTCATCATTGTGGTAAATATTGGTGTTGGTTGTCGTTGGGAGTCATAGTAGACATTGCATTGTGGTAGTTGGCAGTCGTGGTTGCGGTCGATATTGTCAGAACTGGTTCTTCCGATGAACTCCGACGTCAGCAGAGATAAGTCTGAAGGGATGTCGACGACAGGCGGAGGTGATGTGGAGGTGTTGAGGACTTGGCTTCAGTGTATGTGCTGCGCCCTTGCGATACCTGCGTCCTCGTATTTCGGAGGACAAAGAGACAGATAGACAGAGGTCCGACAAAGGTCAGAGTTGCCAGAAGGCAGAGGAGACAGAGGTGAGTTTGTGGGAAGTATTCAAGATGATATTTGAACTGAGGGACAATCCCCTCAGTGTTCGGAGTACTTATACTTTACATCGGATATGTACAGTAACCGAGAAGCAGAGAGAGACATAGTGGAGACGTAGCTAAGAGTCTGTGAATGACAAACGGATGAGTAACATACACGGAATGGAGATCAGTGATAAGCGTAACGGATCAAAAGGTTAACGGGACACAGCTATGAGTAATCAGATCTAATCTAAAACGGGAACAAGGGAAGCAGGAACGGAAGCAGAATGGAAGCATACAATAACCGGAGGCGTAAGCACAGAACTGTTTACTAAAAGGAGATGGAGCGTCAATTGTTGGAGCGGAGACGGATACGTAGTGTTGGAGGTGTCCGATGGCGATTGGACTTGAGTTTACAACAGACTAGAGGCCTTGTGGAGTCTGGCAGTGTTACATGGTCATGACAGATATACTAGCATGGTGGTTGTCAGCAGTCATGGTGGCCATTGATCTTGGCAATTGGTGAGGGAAAAAAAATGCAGGTTATATAATCCCATGCTTACTCACACTACTATGGAGGTCAGGACTGTCATGCTAAGACAGAAGCCAGCCATTGACCATATATAGTCAACTTTCACACCAGGACTCCAGATACTGCGTGATGTAGGATATGATATTGTTAATAAAACCCGTGTGGCTGGGCGCTGTTCCTCTCTCCCTATATCAAGGATCAACATGGATTGCATCCAACTGAAGTGCAATGTAACGGGAAGTACTGTCCGGAGATGGACAAGCACACCAGGCCTAGACAAGAATGATAATAGAAGTTGCTAACTCACTCTTGCTAGTTGGTTCAAACTTGGAGGGATTAACCGATGGTGGTTAAGAGAGTTCTTGAATAGAACAGAGGATAAAACATAGTGGGTAAAATCCTACTCTGCTACCAAGAAGCATAAGGGTATTTATACGTCTGAGCTGCACACAGACCAGGTAAAGTAAGAAGTCTCTGTGAGTCCATAAATGGACAGGTAGATAAGTACCTTCCTAACATAGTAGTCCTGTGGAAACTCGTAGAATCTCGTAGAAGGCCACAGTGAGTCACAAGTAAGATAAGAGATAAGAAACAGTCTAGATCGACCCATAGGAATGTTCCAGAAGGAACGTTATCTCTCCTTATCTTGATATGTCATAGATAAGGGATATGACTCTGGTTAGTCGGTACTTTGTTAACCGGTCATGTGACTGAAACAATCACATGGAAGATGACGAGTCCAGACACATCACGTGTCAAGGCTCTAGAGAGAAGTCACGTGCTAGTGATGACTAAGCACTTACTTTCTCAACACAATGCACCCCCTGGGCTGGAACTGTGTCACCACCTTCACCATTTCTGCTGCCATTGTCAGAACTGGTTCTTCTGATGAACTCCGACATGAGCGGAGATAAGTCCAAAGGGTTGTCAATGACAGGCGGAGGTAATGCGGAGGTGTTGAGGACTTGGCTTCAGCGTATGTGCTGCGCCTTGCGATACCTGCATCCTCGTATTTCGGAGGACAGAGGGACAGAGAGACGGAGGTCCAACGAAGACGGTCGGAGTTGCCAGAAGGCAGAGGAGACAGAGGTGAGTTCGCGGGAAGTATTCAAGATGATATTCAAACTGAGGGACAATCCCCTCAGCATGTGGAGTACTTATACTTTACATCGGATATGTACAGTAACCGAGAAGCGGAGAGAGACATAGTGGAGACATAGCTAAGAGTCTGTGGATGACAAATGGATGAGTAACATACATGGAACGGAGATCAGTGATAGGTGTAACGGATCAAAAGGTTAACGGGACACAGCTATGAGTAATCAGATCTAATCTAAAATGGGAACAAAGGAAACAGGAACAGAAGTGGAACAGAAGCATACAATAACCGGAGGTGTAAGCGCGGAACTATTTACTAAAAGGAGACGGAGCATCAATTGTCAGAGTGGAGACGGATACATAGCGTCAGAGGTGTCCGATTGTGATCGGACTTGAGTCTATAACAGACTAGAGGCCTTGTGGAGTCTGATGGTGTCACACAGTCATGACAGTATCCCCTCCTTAGGGCCTGAACCCTTGAGGGCCTTTGTGCATGTGGACTTCGCGATTTTGGCATTGTTCTGCTGAGATAAGTGTTTTGATTGGAGTTCAGAATTTACCATGGGCGCATATAAGAGTGCGACACATGTTGTCCGCATTGTCATACAACTTGTCTTTTTTTACCTCGACATGACTTCTCAATGCAACACTCCCATCCTTGGCAAGCAACAGGAGCGTGACTGGAAGGAAGCGGAAGACCATGAGCTGGTCACCAACTCGGAAGATGACGAGGCCGACGCGATGGCGAAGTTCATGGAGCACAAGCAGAGGGAAGTAGCGAGGAAGGCGGCAGAAGTGGAGCAATGACGGAAGGTTGAGGAGGCGCGAGCAGAGGTGCAGAGGAGGAAAGAGGTGAGTAACGAACATTCTTTTCGCTTTATGGTGCTGATGCGAGGACTTCACAACAGGCATGCAGAGCCGAAGAGGCTCGCAAAGTGGAGGAAGAAGCGAAAGCGGAAGCAGCGCACAAGGCAGAGGAATGGAAGGCAGAGGAGGGGAGAGAGAGAGAGAGGCAGATTGAGGTGCTGCAGGAGGCGCATATAGAGTGGCAGAGGCGGGAGTTCGAGGCACGGAAGGCACAGGTGCAACAGCGGAGGTCACAAGCATGAGCGGAGGCCATCACGGCCACTCAAGGTAGCAGAGAGGCGACGGCAGCGCCAGCAGTGGCAACAATCAGGAGGTGATTAGCCTGCGTGAGGTGCCGAGAGCACCTCAACAACCCTGTGGGGTGTGTGGCTCAGGCGAGCTCAAAGGCGACAGCATGCGCGCACTGCCAGGCTGCACACAAATCGTGCTCATGGAGCACAGAAGGGAAGGCAGTGGAGGGATCAATGGTTGTGGGGAGTGGAACGGAGATGGGCAGAGCAGCAGTGCCAAAGCGGATGATGAGGAGGCAGCAGCGGAGCGAGGCGAATACGTCACCGAAGGGGGCCAGCAAGTGCAAGAAGGCGCGCAACACGATGGAGGAGGACAAGGCGGACAAGGAGGAGGTTTTCGGAGTACCCCAAGCGATGGCAGAGGAACAGTGCGATGCATTGGGTATGCTTACCCAGACGCTAGTGCAGCTTGCGGAGCGGATGGGGGCATCCAAGGCACGGGAGCGGGAGCGGGTGGAGATTGAGAGGGAGAGGCTTGAGCTTGAGTGGAGGCGCGTTGCGATGGAGGAGAGGTGAACAGTGGACATGGACCATATCAGTATGGCCATGCGTCGCCAGTTCGTCGAAGGGTCGTTGTTGGGGACAATGCGGAGGGAGATCGCAGCAGCGGAGCAAGAGGAGAAGGGGGCGGACGGAGATGATGAGGACAGGATGGCAGAACGACAACACCCACCACCTCCCCAGCCACAGCGACGCTGACCACTGCGCCAGCCCCACCAGTGCAGCATTGATGATCATCACCCCTGCCGTACGAATATGTTATTTAGTTAATTGACATGTATTCGTAGTACTAGTTCAAATAAACTTTTTTTTTTTACTCTACTGGATACAATGGAGTGACTGGGAATATCTGTCGGGCTGGACCAGACTGGTGCGGAGTTGGACAGACTGGGCGCTTGGCTAAGCACTGTCAAGTGCTGTCAGCTTTATAGAAAGGTGGTGGTCTTCACAGGGAAGGTCTAGCCTAAGGAAGGGAAAAGGAGGAGACCTGTAGGGTAACCTCAGTAGTCTGGCAAGCTACTGATATATTAGATATACCTGTAGGGTAACTACAAGGTGTTAGTAGGTAGGAAAGTGGTTAGTAGGAAGGTACTCACCCTCAGTAGTCTGGCAAGCTACTGAGGGAACTATAGTAATAGAAACTACTGTAGTGCGATGTATGCTTATGTAAGTATATAAATATACCACAACAATTCTGTTTATATCCAACAAGCTTGGCTAACCATTAGGGTTGGTTTGCTGATGGACCTAGTGGATTTACATCGCTTGCATCATGAGTTTGGTTCAGATTTCTTGAACTTTCTGATGTCTAAAGCTGAACCACTTTCTCCACGGATTCCAGTACAGTATAGGGATATTTTGAGATTACCAGCCGATGAGAAAAAGGCTTGGGATAGTGCCTGTCAAGATGAGATAGATGCACTGTGGAAGTGCCAAGTCTGGTCGCTTACCAATCTTCCTCTGAATTGTAAACCAGTTAAGTGTCGCTGGGTTTTTGCTGTAAAATCTGACAGTTGCAAACATGCACATCTAGTGGCAAAAGGTTTTTCATAGGAATACAGAGTAGATTATGAAGATGTTTTCTCACCTGTTGCAAGATTTGAGTCCATTCGAATAGTACTTGCACTGGCTGCGCAGAATGCTTGGAGCCTTCAAGCTTTGGATGTAAAAACTGCTTTCCTATATGGCAGCCTCAAAGAGGAAATCTATATGGAGCAGCCAGAAGGCTTTGTTAGAAAGGGAAGAGATGAGAGAAAAGTTTACCGCCTCTTGAAAGCTCTTTATGGGTTGAAGCAAACTGCTTTAGCGTGGAATATCGAGCTTCACAAGTCCCTTCAGAAACTAGGCTTTAACCGCATCATTTCTGATGCTGGGATTTATGTTCACCAGGGAAGCACTGGGAACAAAAAGGTCAAAGTCCTGCTCATCCTGATCATCTACATTGATGATGTTCTTTTTACCGGACCCAATCCGAAATATCTCAGGATGATGAAAGAGAAATTCATGAAGGTCTGGGAATGCCGTGACCTTGGGGCTGCAAAGGAGTATCTTGGGATGGAAATCCAATGAAACCTATCAACAGGTTCTTTAATCGTTGATCAGGTGAAGTACTTGGACAAAATCTTAAAGCACTTCGATATGCAAGATTGTAATCCTGCAAATACCCCACTTCCGGAGAAATATGAACCAATGGCAAGTTCTGGAGAGTCAAATTCCAGGTTACGTTCCCAATATCAGTCTGTAATTGGTTCACTCCTCTACCTTATGCTAGGAACGAGACCTGACATTGCATTTGCAGTCATCAAGATGTCTCAGTTCTCTGTGAATCCGACTGAGGATCATCTCAATCATGCCAAATATATCTTTTGCTATTTATGAGCGAATAGAGAGTATGGCATTGAGTATACAAGAGAATCCTCATTGCAAGTAGAAGGCTATGTCGATGCCGATTGGGCCTCTGACAAAAATGACCGGAAATCCTGTACAGGCTTTACCATGTTATTTAATGCCTCTCCAGTTTCCTGGGTTAGCCGGAAACAAAAGACCGTAGCCACTTCAGCCACAGAAGCTGAGTACATGGCACTCTCGGACACTGCGAAACAAATATGCTGGATCAAGTCTTTACTTGAGGAATTGTTTTTTCAGATTCCACCCATCGTTTTATACGAGGATAATATGGGTTCCATTTTCTTAGTGCAAAATCCCGCGCAAGAAAGACAAACAAAACATATTGTTATTCATCATCATTTTATTCACGAATGCGTACAAGAAATAAAGGTCATTCAGTTATGACATATCTCTACTGATAAATAGTTAGCAGATATTTTTACTAAAGCCCTTGGCAAGATCAAGTTCTTGGGTTTTAAAGACTTTTTAGTCACCGACTTGCGACATATCAAGTCTGGGGGAGTGTTGAGAAAGTAGGTGCTTAGTCATCACTAGCACGTGACTTCTCTAGAGACTTGACACGTGATGTGTCTGGACTCATTCTCTTCCATGTGATTCTTTGAGTCACATGACTGGTTATCAGAGTACTGACTAACTGGAGCTTTATCGCTTATCTATGACATCATAGAGATAAGCAGAGACAATGTTCCTTCCAGAACGTTCTTATGGGTCAATCTAGACTGTTTCTTATCTCTTATCATACTTATGACGTACTATGGTGTTCTACGAGTTTCCACAGGACTACTATGTTAGGAAGGTACTTATCTACCTGTCCTGTTATGGACATATGGACACTCCATACTTTACATGGTCTGTGCGCAGCTCAGACGTATAAATACCCTTATGATTCTTGATATAGAGTAGGATTTTACCCACTGTTTATCCTCTACTCTTATACAAGAGACTCTTAACCCACCTTCGGTATTCACTTCAAGTTTGAACCAACTAACAAGAGTGAGTTAGAACTTCATTATCATTCTTGTTAGGCCCGCTGTGCTTGCCCTGTGTATACACTTGGGCAGTGCTTCCCATTACCCTCGACCCTGAGCTCCCTCTTACAGCTCTCACATCTCGAAAGACATCGTTGGAAGCTGACCTTGATGTCTGGCACCATTGACTCAGACGTGTAAATGTTCAATCAATTTTAAAACTGCTAAAGAAAGGAATGGTTGATGGCATGGCTATCAGTGACTCAAAGGAAATGCATGAAGATAAATGCGTACCTTGTCTCGAGGGGAAACAGCACCGCGCTGTGATTCCTTCCGAATCCAATGTTGAAAGTCCAAGGGTACTACACAGAACGTACTCGGATGTCTGTGGACCCATGGAAACAACAGCATGGAGAGGCTACCGCTACTTTGTTACATTTATCAATGGCCATTCATATTGCCTCGTCGTCAAGTTAATAAAGTTAAAAAATGAAGTGCCTAAGCTTACCAAAGAATACCTCGAGCGAGCAGAGGCAGAGACGGGCGAACGCACAAATTATTTTCGCAGCGATGGAGGTGGAGAGTACAGGTCAACTGCCCTACAAGACTATTTTAAATCAAAGGGAGTTCATCATGAAATGACGAACACGTACACACCGCAGGAGAATGGAGTCTCTGAGCGGATGAACCGCACTTTGGTCGAAATGGCTTGTGCAATGCTCAGCGACGCTGGATTGCCCAACGCCTACTGGGGGGATGCGATCCTCTACACTACGCATGTCCTAAATCACATCCCTACCCGTGCTATCACCGAGAGTCTAACGCTGCACAAAGCATTCACTGGAAACAGGCCATCAGTCGCACACTTGAGAATTTTCAGGTGTAAAGTGCATGTCCACATACCTGACGAAAAATGTCACAAACTCGATGCTAAGTCTGTTGAATGCACCTTCTTGGGCTTTGCAGAGAACCAGAAGGCCTATGTTTGCATGCACCACCTGAGCAGCCACATTCTCGAATCTCGAGACATTGTTTTCGATGAAGGGAACCCTAACGCCCCCTCCTGCATCAAGATCGATGACCCAGGCCTAAATGTTGAAGAAACGAAACGGTCAGCAGTTGGAAGGACTCCTGAAACCATGGAAACGACCCCATACTCACCTGTTGGGGATGGGGAGATAGCCAGTGCCAATGAGGACTTGAATGACGAATCCGTCGACGGGATACCTTCAGAAGGGGTCAATGACATTGAGAATGTGTTGATACACGCACCTGTTTCATTCAATCGCACTGGATCATCTCCAGATGGCGTTTTGAGCCACCAAATCATGAGGATTGAAGTTCCTGTCAAACGGCAGGTTAGTAAGGGTCAACAGCACACCAAATGGCGAGAACGTACCTTCAACGGATGTTCAAGCCATCCGCCCGCTCCACCATCGCCGTATCCAGTCCCAATCCCCACTCCAGCTGTGAGGCACTCTTCTCGTGCTCGCAGAGCACCAATCCACGACAACAACTCGCATTTCTTCATCAACGCCTACAAGAGGACCACCCTGGAAGAGGAGATTCAACTTAATGATGAAGGGACGAGACGACTTACCATGTCGCATTGAGGGTCTTGACGCAGGAGGAGAGACGGACACATGCATTGATATTGTGGGTTGTGATGAGTCACACTGTGACATGCTGACACAAAGTGCTCGCTGCGCTGCCACCACAATGCCTCTAGACAGCGAACCACTCACCTACAGTGATGCTGTCGGTCGTCCAGACACCGATCTATGGCTGGGTGCCATGGGAGTCAAACTGAATACCTTCAAAGAAATTGGCCTGTACCAGGAAGTTGAGACACCGCCCGATTGCAAGATAGATGTCAAATAAATATAATTGCTTCGAAGCATACAAATGGTACTAAGTAATGAGATGGTGGTTGTGGTTGTCATCATTGGCAGTGGGTTGGTGATGGCCTGGGCATTGGGGGTGCTGGTTGTTGGATTGGTGGCATGAGGTGGTCATGGTCATTGTTGTTGTTGATAGGCTGCCACTGGGGGTTGTGGTCATTGGCATCCTCGACACTGGTGCTGGGCCGCTGAGGTAGTGGGGTGAGGACGTTGGAATATGGAAGGGAGCACATACGATTACTAATCAGTAATCCAGACCGCCATGTCAGCGCCCCGTCACGTGGTCCCATTAGTAATACTACCAATGCTACCGATGATGACAACAACCACCAGCACCCTGACAGACGACAATGACGAACACCCCCACCAACAGATAACAACCCCCACCACCCATGCAACAAGCACCCTGCATTGAATGGGGGCCCACCAACGGACACCGCCACCACCAATGGTGAGGATGACAATGACAACCACCACCACTATGAACGTGTATGACGGCGACTACCTGTCTTATTGCTTACTACTTAGTACCCTTTGTACCCCTTGAGGCAATCATATATACTTGACATCTACCTAGTTTCTTAGTGTGATCTTGTACCAACTGACTCAGTAGTTCAGCAAGGGTTCTGGGAAGACCTTATTTCATGAGAACCTCCCAACTTTGAAAGTGTTCCCTTTTCTGGATGAGCGTGAGAACATATAAGCTTGGCTCCTTTTCAGATGCCGTCCTGCCAACGCGAAGTCTGTACGCCATTCAAATTGCGCCCACCAAGCAAGGGTGCCGACGCAGGCGGCATTTCGAGTTTACTACTTAGTGACTATTACCTATGACTAACACAGGGTCCTAATTGTGCAATGTCACCCAAAAGTTGCGC
Source organism: Scleroderma bovista (assembly GCA_037178675.1). Taxonomy (NCBI): domain Eukaryota; kingdom Fungi; phylum Basidiomycota; class Agaricomycetes; order Boletales; family Sclerodermataceae; genus Scleroderma; species Scleroderma bovista. The sequence continues at coordinate 970 of JAYMGJ010000782.1, read as the reverse complement.
ATCACTATATATTTGTGTTTGTTTTTGTTACAGACGGAGCGTCATAGTAACCTGGCTATAAAGAAATTTTAGATGGCAGGCTCGGTCCCTCCCATGGCTGTCGACTCTCCGAGAGTATATGAGTCATCCACACCAGGACCCCTGATAATCCCTATGTATGTTATATCCAGTGCACCCATCCGCACCAAAAACAAACACAAATATATAGCGGTGCGTGACTTTTGGGCGACACACTGTTTGGTAGTCGCTAAGTAGTAAACTACTGAGTCAGTTGGTACAAGATCACACTAAGAAACTAAGTAGATATGATTGCCTCGAGGCATACAAATGGTACTAAGTAATAAGATAGGTTGTCATTGTTTGGTGAGTTGGTGGTGGCCTGGGCACAATGTTGGGGGTGCTGGTTGTTGGATTGGTGGTGTGAGGTGGTCGTGGTCGCTTTTGTTACTATATTGTTGATGCTGCTGCTGCTGGGAGTTGTGGTCATTGGCATCCTCGATACTAGTGGTAGGGTGGCCGCCGGGGTGATGACGTTGGGAGCGCATACTATACTATCCCAGCGCCTGCAGCGTGACAAAAGCGTGACGGCCAGCGCGACTTCTGTAACCTTGTTACAAAAATAAATTTTCTACAACTCCTCGAAAACTACTCTATCAATTTTTCTCGTAAAGGCTTGTGCATGCAGATGTAGTGTATAGACTGAGGTGTACAAAGTATTATACATGTATGTTGAGTAGATCTTGCGCCCTGTGGAACGAAAGTGCTGACTTCTGGTTGGACGGTAGCCCATGGGGGATAGTTTGTTTTTGTTTTTGGTACGGATGGACTTACAAAAGTTGTTGTGCTCTGTCGTCACACCTGGCTTGATTCTTCTCGCGTGCAACGGTGTCTCAAGACCAGCTATCTTCGACTCGACGTTGCATATGGCGTGTGATGTTATACTGTATCTATGCATGCACACATATAAAGG
>JAYMGJ010000781.1:0-14813 GCA_037178675.1 Scleroderma bovista | reverse complement strand
GCAAAAGCACAAAGTCTTTGAGCTAGTTGACTGTCCCCAAGACCAGAAGGTCATTAAGAATCGATGGGTCTTCGACATGAAGTCAGATGGCCACAAGAAAGCCCACTTAGTAGTGAAAGGCTTCTCCCAGGTGGAGGGATTAGATTTCGACCAGGTCTTCTCACCAGTTGTGCGCTTTGAAACAGTGCGCCTCATGCTTGCGCTCGCCGCACTTGAAAACTGGTATATCACTGGACTCAACGTTCGGAGCGCCTACTTGTATGGCAAGCTCAACAAAGAGATCTATATGGAACAACCTGAAGGGTTCGCAGTTCCCGGGCAAGAGCACAAAGTGCTCCGCCTCTGGCGTGCCCTCTATGGCCTCAAACAGGCCGGCCTAGCTTGGTGGCGCACACTCGATGAGTCTCTCAAGGAGCTTGGGTTTGAGCACCTTAAGTCTGAAGCAGGCATCTTCTTCTACAAGAAGAAAGGCACCAACATTGTCATCGGTATTATCTACGTTGATGATGCACTTTTCTGTGGCCCTAACAAGGCTGTTGTTGATGCCATTAAAGCGCAGTTCATGCGCAAATGGGAGTGCTGAGACCTTGGAGAACCTAAGGAGTTCCTCCGAATGCGAATCACTCGCAAGGGTTGTGCTATCCACCTAGATCAATGCGCGTACCTACAAAAGGTCGTTGAACACTGCGGCATGCTCAATGCAAAGTCCGCAAGCACCCCACTGCAGGCTGGCTACTATGCCACCAAAAATACAGAGCCTGTTGATGCGGAACTCCGCTCCCGTTTCCAGACAGTTATTGGGTCCCTTCTGTACCTTATGTTAGGCACTAGGCCTGACATTGCCTTTGCAGTCACCCATCTCTCGCGCCATGCCGCGAACCCATCCCAGGACCACCTATCCAAGGCGCTTTATATTTGTCGCTACTTGATTGGTACACCTAATTACTCCCTAGTGTACAATGGTGGATCCGATGCTGGCCTGATTGCATGCACAGACTCAGATTGGGGATCAGACCCTATCTCTCGCCTCTCGCAGACAGGTTTCTACCTGAAACTTGCAGATGGCTTGATTAGTTGGACTTCTTGTGTGCAGAAGACTATTGCGTACTTGTCCACTGAGGCCGAATACATGGCTTTGAGTGATTGCGCTTGCCAAGTTACCTGGATTTGGAGTTTACTCGGTGAGCTCGGCTATAAGCTGAAAGCTATCCCAATTTGCAGTGATAATCAGAGGTCCATATTCATGGCATCCAACCCTGTAACAGAGCCTTGCTCCAAGCACATCGACATCCGCTACCACGGAATTAGAGTTTAAAAGTCCAGTCCAGTCCGGTTTTTTTGCCTTTTTTGGAAGAGGACCGGACTGGACCGCTTTTGGAAGCCTGGGAATGGTTCATGGACCGCTTAAAGACTGGTCCAAAGTGGTTGCAACCGGTTTTCAAAAAGACCGGTCCAAAACTGCTAAAAAAACCAGTCCAAACCACTAAAAAAACTGGTTTTTTTGCATTTTATTGATGTTTTTCACATCAAAGGTGTGTCAGATAGCATCTAAATACTATTTATAGACTGTAGTAATTATATACAAGTCATTATATATTTATTTGTGCCATATTTCATCCAAAAAGATCAGTTTTACACCCCTTAAGACCCACTGCAGGCCAAAATTAGCCTGTAATATAGGGGTTTTTATACCATATATGTATTGCTTACATAATGTGGTTGCAACCGGTTGCAACCAATCTTTTTCATCATTCTCAAAAGTAGGCAACTGGCAACTGCAGTCTGGTTGCGACCAATCCAGTCCAGTCCAGTTTCTGGTCTTTTTGCGGTCCTATGGACTGGACTTTTAAACTCTACACGGAATACGCGAGTCAGTCGTGAAAGGTAACGTGGAGCTATTCTTCGTTGATGGTGCTGAAAATCCTGCTGATCTGCTCACCAAGAACTTGCCCTGCGAGAAATTCGCGAAGTTCAGAGCTCAACTAGGCTTACAGTTTCCCTCTGGCAGCATCTAGCGCCTTATTCACTGAAGTGCTCTATGTGCAGCACAGTGAGGGGGAGTGTTGAAGTCACACGTGCACCCGGCATAAACCGTTGACAAAGTGCGCACAAGACTGCAACCCATATTAGTGTAGACTTAGTAATAGTCCTCTTTAGAGTAGATGTTACATGTCACAGTCACATGTCACACTATTTGTTGTATATAAACAGTGTTCATCGCTTATATAATATAACAGCTCTTAACCAGCTACCGCTACCATCTCTGGTTGTGCACTCCACCCAACAGGTGAGTTGGAGTAGCAGTTCCTCTATGTATATAGGTATTGCTTCAACACTTCATCTCGAGGTTGAGTACCTTCAGATCATGCTCATGGCGAAATGCGGCCTCTGCATTGGCCACCTGGGCACTGTGCTGCTCATGCTGGAGATCTAGCTCCTTGCTTTGTAAGGCGTAATTGTACCGTAAAGTAGCATGACAAGTGTGAGAGTCATCCACTTCATCAGTGAAGATATCTGTTTCTTTATCCAAATCTTCAATCTTCTTCAAAAGCAGGTCACCCGAAGAGATGGCCTTGGTGGAAGACGTGTCTGTTGTATGGCTGCCTGACCTCCAGCTTGAGGACGAGATACCTGAATTCGGGGGGCGGGAATAGGGGGAATGCCTTGAAAATGCACTGCATGAATCCCAAGCCGTTGTCTTCAACTTCTCCTTGAGGTTGGATCATGCTGATGCTTTCGAGTGGCCCAAATGAGACTTGGAATTTCCTTTGGAGTGAGAGGCATGATTTCCCTTTGATAAACAATTATTAGCATTAGGATACACTGTATTATGATCACATTGCATACCTGGTCTTCAAGCGCTGTGCCATCCATCTCCTCATCTCCATCATCATGCAAGCCAATATTGCCATCTCCCCCCACTACATTTTCAACGGCAAAGTCCATTGCAGTATTGTCGTCTCTTGTAGGGTCCATCACAACATCTTCATCAGCTGGCATCTTGCCATCATCGCCTTCAAGTCCATGCTGATTGTCTTGATCACTGGCGTCTTCCTCCACTGTTGGAGATAAACAGACTGTTATGGTTTGTTTATATACTTACATAAGCTTTCATCGCACTATACAGTAGAGTCTATTATCATAGTCCCTCAGTAGCTTGCCAGCATACTGAGGGTGAGTACCATCTACTAACCACCACATACATACTAATACCTTGTAGTTATCCTACAGGTATATCTAATATAATAGTAGCTTGCCAGACTACTGAGGTTACCTACAGGTCTCCTCCTTTTCCCTTCCTTAGGCTAGACCTTCCCTGTGCAGACCACCACCTTTCTATATCCACCACTTCAGCTAAGTCCTTCGCAGACCCGTTTTGCAACAGGTCCAATAAATGGTCCTCATGAGAGGCCTTGAAATGAGATGTAACAAGGTCGCTATCAAAAGAAGGGATGTGACACCAGATTGAGTCAAGATCAGAGTAGTGCAGGAATATACAGAGGACATCAGCTGCATGAAAATCAGCTTACAGAAATAGTGATCACATACACTAAAATCATACCTAATAAATTATCTGATGGACCTTGAGGTGTAACGCCGCCTCCTGTGCTGGTGAGATGGCCGTGTTGCTCACGATACTTGCTCAACCTTGAGGGAGTGGGTAGATCAGAGGTAAAAAAATATTAAATTAAGAAATACTTACGTCCCCAGTCGATTTGTGACTGACGATGCAAACTTGCCTGGGTCAGACGCATATAGCACAGAGTATGCTGGATCATCTTTGAAAATATGCTTGGCTATAACCGCTGTAATATCCTTCTTGTTCTTTCCGGATGGCCTCTCCTCTGGAGAAAGTGTGGGGGCAGGAGAGTTCAATAAGCGATCATGAAATAGGATATTATGATCAACAGGATGGTTGAGAATCCAAGAGACAAGCTTATCTGTGCGTGTGGGATCAGTATCCCATTGCACAGAGGGACCCTTCATGGTAGGTGTTGCTGCCATGCCTGATGCTACAACTTTTCCCCCTGCTTTCCCACCTCTCTTCTTGCTGGAAGTGGCAGGCACCCGCGCCCTTGGCAGTGCAGAGGGGGCTTCAGGTGGAAGACTGGCTGCTGACTTCATGGACGGTTTCTTTGGCTTTTGAACCTTGTTTTCTGGTGGTATAGGCTTGTTGTAGAGGACCTGTAGACATGCAGAGTGTTGACAGGATGGCCTTGCAGCAGGCATGTTTTTTGAACTCCGCAGGGCATGTGCCAGATATTTCTGGATGTCCAGAGTGTAGCATAGCCTCACATAGCAATTCCAAAGTCAGCTTGAGCGCCACTATTGAGAGCCTGAGGGGCCAGCTGGGACTTAAAAGAATGGAAAATGGAGACAATCCATTGGATCGCCTTGGGACTGTCCTTCCTGCAGGAGGTCAGAACAGTGGGGACAGAGAAGATTTTGCCCACATTGGGGCCAGCCTTGGTGGTCCAGGACCAGCAAGGCAGATGTGAAGCAATGTAGCTGAGTACCAAGCAGGGTACAGCAGGGGGGGTGAAGCAGGCCTTGAACATGCCCTTGGGGAAGGAGTGAAGTCTCTTTCCCACCTCAGAGAGGAGGATTGAGCATGGGGATGATGTGGAACATTGGTGTTTGGGCTGGGAGGGCAACTTTCCCATGGGGGAAGGTGGTGGTTGAGGAACAAGAGGCATTACCAGTACTTATTTATGTCATCTTGTGGACAATAAAAATGAAATTATTAATCAATACTTGATTATGAATCCATTTTCAAGCATATGAACCAGGGAGATCTAAAGATCACATTATCATTCATGCCATTATAGCAGTCAGCAGTTCTCTATGTGGATGAAATGTTCAATCTTACATCATGGTACATCTTTTCCTTATGAGAGCAGCATTTGCACAGTCAGCAGGCATTTCAGCAGAAACGATTGAGTCGATGTCGGAAGGTGTGCAACATGAGCGGGAGTATTTAACGAGAATATGGGTATGAGGCAGGCCTCTTTTCTGAAATTTGATGCAATGAATCGAATAGACCTGTCTACCTGCATTGCTGAACATTGTTTTTAATGTCTTGAGGAGTAACGACAACTTTTGTTTGAAAATGTGAGTGACGACAACAGGTAAATCAGCATAGATTTGACCAGGATGAAGTTGAGATTGTATCTCAGGCCATGTAGTGTTACATGTCATGGTGATAAAAAAGGTGGGATTGCCGAGCGCAGCCGCAATGGTGAGAGAGTCAGCGATTTGATTGGAAACCCAACATTTAGAGCCAAGAAACTCCTGGAGGAAGGAAGGTAAATGTTTTCTGAAGGTGGCATATCGATGGAACCCATTAATTCAGCATCCTCCATTCAAATACATTGTTGATTTTGATGGATGTAATGTAAGTGACATTCTAAGTCACGACTGAACATATTGACTGCATATTCATTGGCTAGACGTCCAAAAATCTGAAAACGAGGTTCTCACAATAAACGAGCATGGTAGTGCCACATTTGTGTCGTTGGAGTGTCTGTATTGATTGCATGGTAATGAATGAGTACGATAGATATTGCTTCTAAGTGAAACATACCATGGGTGACACCTTCAGACAGGATCGTATCATTGCCTACCAAACCCCATCCTAATGTTCCATGGGGGAAAAACAACGGATATGCGAGTGGTTCCCAGAGGCGACTGACAGATGGTATTCATTGTGAATGACCATTGACGCGAGTGATGACGAGATGACGAGGTTGCACTTCAGAGTGGGCAGTGTTGTTTAATGAGATAACAGCTGCAATTTCATTTCCACCATCTTGCAGAATAAGTTGCGCACAAGGGCACTGAAAAGAATCTAGTTGGCTGAAATGGTGCAAAGCTGAGATGAAAGGGTTGACAGATAGAAGAGCATCACGAACAGCAGGTACCCAGGACTGGCAATATCAGGAAAGGTGTGAGTGGTTTCAAGAGATACAAAGGAAAAGATGAGGTTTAGAATTCTGGACATTGCAGAGATATTGGGGTGTGATGTCAGTTGTTCAATTAGAGGAGGCAGCAGAGGTAGTGAAGGAACATCCTGTAATTGTGATCCATTGCGACCACAGCAAAATCCCGATAGTTCACCTGTAAGCAAAATGAGACCACAGAAGGCGCATGCATGGATGCACCCAGCACATTCTTCCCCTCAATGAAGGCAAGGAGATGATATAGGACCAATTTGCCACATAATGGGTGAAGGAGATGGCATGAGAAGACAAAGAGAGAGGAGAGTAAACTTATTGCATTGAAACATTGTTTTCTCTACATGTCCGCATTGTGGATGATGAAAATAGGTAGTTGAGACACGACGGCACATGGATACAAAGATCCTTATATTGCCACAACACGGTGGGACTATTCAATATGGAGATGTACCACACACTACTGTTTTTTGCCCCTACGTCTGCCCGTGGTCTTAGGAGTTGTGATTGCCATGTCACTGAGGACATTTTCTCCATCAGTTGCAGACAGATAGTGCATATTCCCATCATGCACAGACATTGAAAGTGCAGTCTCCTGCGAGGATGAAGGATCGATTGATTTCAAAGGACTACTGCTCTCAGATGAAGCAGATGGCATGCCCACCAAACTTTCAATAAAGAGAAGGAAGTCAGTTGATGGAAGTTGACAATGAAGGAAAGGGAATGTACTTATTCACAGGAGTAGTGACAGAGAACTGTGTTGAACAGGAAGCCATGTTGGCAGAAGGTGATGACTGGGGAGTTCTACATGACATGAAGCTCAGACATGGCCTGCTATGACTCCAAAAAAAACTTACACAGAACTTGCAAAAGCTGCAAATTTTTGTTTCTTTGGGGTCGATGGGAGTGGACTTGTAGCAGCGATCTCTTGTTGACCCACATTAAAAGAAATGTTTTCAATGTTTACACGCACGCAACCATTGGGACTGATGGCAGAGAAAGTGCCTACATATTGGACCGTCGTGTTCACATTAGGAGTGGGGGTGTTAATCCATCATGGACGAGACCCATCATAAACACATCTACAAACGAGTATGAGTGTAGAATAAAGATACAACAATCACAAACTTACTGAATGGTTGAAGTTTGTTTTCAAACCATCATGTACAAATTCAGAAGAGACTACATTGAACACCTTGATGTGTTGTCAGACAACAGCTCTGCCCGTACCAGTACAGTTCCCAGACCGATGATGAAAGGGATGGAACAGTCGGGCAAATGGGCATCATACACATCAGGGGAGGAGGGATCACCAGGAATGGCGTACATGTGAGACACATCCAATAAGATGGTTTCATGTGCAGGCATATGTGCACATGCGACGGCAAAGACGACAGTATTGTCTTCCAGAATGCGGTCGTTCATAGGGCTGTAAACTCGAAGTTGGACTGGTAAGGCAACACCAGATGTAGACTGCAAAGCCATTGTATAAAAGCAGTAGTAAGTCTTTGTGCCAGAGCCGGGTTTCTGAGTGGCCACTCGACGACCACCAGCCAGTGCAAAAAAACCAAAGACTGTGAGAGACGACATCAAGGAGAAGCAATACAAGCAAACAGGCACGATCCTGAAATGACATTAAAGGTACTAATCACGTACCAATGAGTGCAGATTTCACATTTGCAGAGTTCGATTTGAAAAATGGGCTGCACAGTTTAAGATTTGGTTTCGCCCAGTCTCAGATAATGTGACACACATGAAACCAAACCCAGATTGCTCAGATTCAGTTTGGTGCGTCTGTCAACCTGAGGAGCAACATGAAACATGAATGACGAGACTCATCTTTAACGCAATCTTCAATGTAGATCGCCACAGAGAAGTCAAACATATTGTTACATGACTGGCTGTAGCTGTGACATTTGAAGCACAAGGGAATGCACATCTCTGAGGATATGTAGATCAGATGGAGGTGAGATCATAGACAGAGCTGGACATTTGCTCCGAGTTTGAGGCAGGCAATGACATCTGATGAGATTGAGGTAAGACCATAGACAAATACATCAGAGGTGAATTGACAGACATGGATGATGGCAAGCAAGGCGTCTCAGCTGCCAAGGAAAACACATGTGCAGAGAAGATCGAGGTGAGATCATAGACAGAGCTGGACATTGGCTCCAAGTTTGAGGCAAGCAACAACATCTGATGAGATCGAGGTAAGACCATGGACAAATAGATCAGAGGTGGATGGACAGACATGGATATATGGTGAGGAACGCGTCTCAGCCGCAAAGGAAAACACATGTACAGAGAAACATGTGAAATTTGGCATGGGGTATATATACAGTGCATGCTGGTGGCAAGAGAAGAAAGGAGAGACATAGGTACAAACATTGGCAAACGAAAGCACTAGATATGCTTAATATACGAGTAATACAGCTGTGGGCCAGAGGTCGCGATGGTCAAATGTGTTGCAGTGCACAGTGAGTCCCTTTGTGCTGTGTTGTGCCATGGGATTTTGGTCACCTGACTCTGTTGCAGCTTGTCTATTGCTGCAGTCAATGCTACAGCTCTTGTTGTGGTCCATTTCGACTGGGAAGGTAAGTCCTTGATCCCGTTTGTATTGGGCTGACCTTTTCCTCCTTTTATTGTTCTTTTACAGCCGTCATTATAGGTCTCCAGGTTGTTGCAGCACAAATACCCGATTTGGCTGCAAATTGGCCCTCTCAAGTCATCTGTTTGGCCTGTAGGAGGCGCGATTCAAGTTGGCGGATTGAGCGGTCGGTTCCGGACCCTTTGGGAGGTATGTCCATCTCTATTTGTCCACTTTTCATCCCCTCTAACCTCCATTTCAATCCCTTTGCCTCCAAACTCAAGTTTGGCGGTCAGGTCGCCTTGATGGCATGATCTTACAGGTTCTCCTGATCGTCTCAACACAGGAGCTTGGGTGGTAGGCCCATCAGAGCTCTCAGTGCTCGTTGGCACCCTCAAGTTGGCCTTTTTGCCTGTAGCAGGTGCATTTCGAGTCAGCGGCTTGAGCGGTTGGTATGGGGCCCTTTGATAGGTATGTCCCTCATTATTCGTCCACTTTTTGTCCTTTCTAACCTCTGTTTTGATTGTCTCGCCTCCAGATTCGAATTTGGGGGTCAAGTCGCCTTGCTGGCACAATCTGTCTCGATCGGATGTGACAGATGGTTTTACTAACTCGTTTACAGCGTCTTCTTGCCGTTTCAGCCCAGGAACTCGATCAGTGAGCCCATTAGGGCCCTTGGTGCTTGTTGTCGCCCTCCAGCCAGCCGTTTTGCCTGTAGTAGGCATGTTTCGAGTCAGCATGTTGAGCAGTTGGCTCAGGACCCTTTGATAGGTAAGTCCCTGTTGAAGCAATACCTATATATGTAGAGGAACTGCTACTCCAACTCACCTGTAGGGTGGAGTGCATAACCAGAGATGGTAGTAGTAGCTGGTCAAGAGCTGTTATATTATATAAGTGATGAACACTGTTTATATACAACAAATAATATGACACGTGACTGTGATGCGTGACATGTAACATGTAACATCTACTCTAAAGAGGACTATTACTAAGTCTACACTAATATGGGTCACAGTCTTGTGCACACTTCATCGACGGTTTACGCCGGGTGCATGTGCGACTTCAACAGTCCCTTCCCATTCATCCGCTTTGTATTGCTTCTGACATCCACTTCCATTCTCTCCCCTCTAAATTTGAATTCAGGGGTCGAGTTGCCTTGGTGATGCGATTGCCTTCAATCAGATGGAACAGATGCGTTGACTGACCCTTTTACAGCTTCCTTTTGATGTCTCCACCCAGGTGCTTGAGTGGTGAGCTTATTGGAGCCCTCCACAGCACTCATTGGCACACTCAAGCCTCCAGGTGAGTTTGAGCATCTTTTGACGAATTGTTGGCCTGTCCCACATGCTAACCCTCTCGTTTCTTCAGCATTTAGGTATATCCCATTGATGGTGACATTGCTGAGGCCATTTGTGCTTGCTATTGCGAGCCTTCGGCTCTCGCCATCGAATCCATTCGATTTTGGCTTGTTTAATTGCGGTTGGGCCATTTGGGTGTTTGTGCTTGCCATTGCAGGCCTTCGGCTGGGCGTTCTGGACTTGTTTCCAGGGCAGTTGACAGTAGGTACGTCCGTTTGCACCCTAGATTTGAGCTTTCTGACTGGTGGTCCGTTTTTAGTGAACGTTTCACGCGGTGTCCTGTCACCGGCGATTGTGGGCTTGGATGCCCAGTTTGGAGTGTCTCCCGCATCTAGTGCGGAGACGGTTTTGCCATTACGAAGACTGAGTAGGTGTGGAGGCCACAGCACACGATATTTACCGAATTGATTTCATTCACTGTGTGTGTGTGCGGATGCGCCAGAGTCGACGATCCATTCCCTTTGAGTAGGGATGGTCTGTTGGGCCACAAACGGACAGAGCAGAGGTAAGTGGGTTGATCCCATATTTGCGACACGAGCTGCTAATTCTGTCTCTTCCATTTCCTGCTTCGATGCGTCATCTTTCTCCTTGGAGCAGATAGTGGTGTTCTTTGCCCACCATTCGTCATCGGTACAGCCGCTCTTTGAGCAGTAAGTGCTTGACTTTTTTCCTTTTATCTCTTTACTAACTTTTCCCTTTCCTTTCCCTTTAGATTGTCCTGCCGTCTCTGCGGCGAGAGCCAAATGGGTTGAGGCTATCTTCCTTGACCTTTCCTCAATCAGGACCTGGCTAGTAGCAGTGTCTGTCACAAGGTTTTCATCGGCGGCCATCAAAATGGTCCGAAGAGGTGAATAGGTTGGCGGGCGTGAAACTTCCATAGCAATCGCAGCAAGTGGGTCTTTGAGTGGCCAGCCGGGTGTTTTTAATACACTGGCCTCTTGCCACATGGAGTTTAGATTAGTTTCCATAGACTTGTCATCCGTGAGCGCATTTCGGAAGAATTCACTTATTGGGTAGATGAATGACTGTTTCCCTTTGAGAATATTATACATTTAGCATGTTCTGGAGCAATTGCTCTCTGCATGCAGTGCCTATGGTCTGATCATGCAGGTGCCCTACATTGCAAATCAATTTCTGTGGTGTGCCACTCTAGCAAAAATGCAGCTGGAGAAGCTACTGGAATACATGAAGGGCCATGATGTATTCATGATCAGGACATCCAAGTCACAGATTCATCATACTGGACTGATGCTACACAAATGGTAGGAGATGCCTGGTACCACATTCCCTGATGGATATAAATCCCAGCAAATCCTGGACATCATTTTGGAGATCCAAGACTTCTTCCCTACTGTCTCAGTATATTCCCTTGCCACCACATCATGCCTTACATGATCAGCAGGATGGGACTGAGTCCTTACCACTAAATACCATTGAAGTCACATGTGCACCGTAAAGCGTTGATGAAGTGTGCACAAGACTGCGACCCATATTAGTGTAGACTTAGTAATAGTCCTCTCTAGAGTAGATGTTACATGTCACACATTACACGTCACAGTCATGTGTCACACTATTTGTTGTATATAAACAGTGTTCATCGCTTATATAATATAACAGCTCTTGACCAGCTACCACTACCATCTCAGGTTGTGCACTCCACCCAACAGGTGAGTTGGAGTAGCAGTTCCTCTATGTATATAGGTATTGCTTCAACAAATACATGATGAGTGGGTGTGATCTCATGCTGCATGAAATAGAGAAAAAGATGGGAATGTACATATGGTGATGCAGGCTTCAGAGCAGCAGCTGAGTTTATTTGACAGTGTTCCCCATGTAAAAGAGCAATTGGGTAAGACATGGGAGCAGTTTGTGACAGATGAAAAAAAGTAGACAATTTTTACAACCTATAACAATGTAGTGTTTAAATGGAATAGAGCCAGTGATATATCTGACGTTGCTGGGCAGCATAACAGGCAATCCCAATGTCATTGGATCTCAATGCTGTTTGCTGGTGGTCTGACCAGAAATTCAACCTACTTTGGAAATAATTTTTGGTCCACTTGGCCTCACATTGTAGCATCTCCACTTCCTCCTTCCACCGGTCTCTAAGTGCCTTGGACTGGAACCAATGAACCTGGTAAACTAGATTTCCAGTTAAGTACCAAAAGCATTTTGTGATGATGCTAAGACATACATTCAGACATCCAATCATTCTTATCAGTATCTTGGGGTACATCCATGGTCCAGAACCAAGGGAGGGTATCATCCCTGTGCCCCTGAGCATTGGGGTCTGATATTGCAGTGGTGACCAAAAGGTTGGAGGCATGCAATTCCTGGTACTGGTCTAGGACCTGTCTATTGGCATGGAGAGCTACCATCTGCCTGTGGCACTGGCGATATAATGAGACATGGCACTGTAGGGTGAGATCTGTGCTTGCTATCTGGCCCCATGCCCAGGTGGTCATATTATAATTACTGGCTTGTCTAACTGAATTTGTTGGACTGAATCTGTCAAGCCAAATTTCTACTATACTGGCAATTGATGTCATAAAATGTTATCACTTGTTGGTTGGGATTCAATGCATGCTGGACTGCATGCACCAGGGCATAATCCATGTTTACCTGCCTGTAACCAGCTCAACAAACTTGAGATGACAATTATGAGAACCTACTGTTCTCTCTTCTGAAAGTCAACCATTCATGGGGGATGAAACATCCATGTCTTGCACATGCACATGCCTCAATCCTGGTGAATGACAGCTGTTTCCTTGCCAAATTTGCCTGATTAACTGCCCAGTGATTGCTACACCCTGATCACATTTGGAGTTTTAAAGTCCAGTCCACAGGACTGCAAAAAGACTGGAAACTGGACTGGACTGGACCAGTTGCAACTGGACTGCAATTGCCAGTTGCCTACTTTTTGGAATGATGAAAAAGACCAGTTGCAACTGGTTGCAACTGCATTATGTAAGCAATACATATATGTCAGAAAACCCCCTATATTACAGGCTAATTTTGACCTGCAGTGGGTCTTAAGGTGGATGGGAGGGGGTTCATGGTAGGCTCAGGTAACTACAAGGAGTACTTGGCAGGCACAGAAAATCAGATAGAGGTGAGGGAATGCACTACTGGAAGTGCTATATCTCATGCTTTGAAATGTGATTAGAGTTTTAAAGTTCAGTCCAGTCTGGTTTTTTTTACCTTTTTTGGAAATGGACCGGACTGGACTGCTTTGGGAAGCCTGTGAATGGTTCATGGACTGCTTAAAGACTGGTCCAAAGCAGTTGCAACTGGTTTTTCAAAAAACCGGTCCAAAACCACTCAAAAACCAGGTTTTTTTGCATTTTATTGATGTTTTTCACATCAAAGGTATGTCAGATAGCATCTAAATACTATGTATACACTGTAGGATTTAAGTACAAGTCATTACATATTCATTTGTGCCATACTTCATCCAAAAAGATCAATTTTACACCTCAGCCACACCTCATCTGCAGGGTTTCTCAGTCTCATGTGCTCTGCCTTGAAATTTCCATCCATCACTATTGACCTCGAAAATTTCCAGCTACAAGAAAAAATGAATCTCCCCATCCCAGTGAAGCTTAAACACATTACATACTGGTGTCATGACCATGACATCCAATCACCCTGTACCCTATTGTCTGATTGTGTCCATGCATCCGCTGTCTGTTTTACTGTATGTACAGTACTCCCTTTTCCATTTCTCTCTATCTGTCCTGTATCACCACCGATTGGTGAGTGCATTGTCTGTTCTGTCTCTCTGTACAATTACCTAATATGTTTCCCTTCTTGTTTCCAGTTACTATATGTTCCCATCCCATTGCATTACTAATATGTTACCTATTGGTAATCCAGTTATCGCACTTACCATACTTACTCAGCGTGCAGCGCGACTCGTCATTCATCAGTAATCCTGTCCTCCTGTACATCGCCTCATCTGTTCCACTCAGTATAAATACCTAGATACTCAGTCTGGTGTAGTTTCAGTTCAAATATTGAATAAGATACTTCTCATCTGTTCTCCCTTCATACTCTCTGTCTCTGCCCTTGTACAAGTACTCAGTTATAGACCATTTACCCTCAGACTCTCTGTATAACCCTCGGTCAGCCTTCCTACCACTCGGGAAGCGCGACTATGCTATGTAGCATCTCGGTCTTACTGCTAGGCCAACCTCTGACCCCCAGACCCCTCGTAGAGATCAGATCAGTGAAGAACCAGTCTTGACAACTGGGACAAATCCACATTAGTATCATCAAGGTTCACTCCAGGCTGTGGACATGCTGGACAAAACAGCACAAGGTTGCCTGTTGATGAACCAATTTCACTATCATCAACTCCCTTCCATTTCATTAATTTTAGCATCCTCCACATCCTGTATACTCTAAGTAGCTCCCTGTATCTGTCCTATTACTGGAGTAAGACACATGTAATGTGTTTCTGGTCCACTCACCACCACAAGGTATGGAAAGGCATTGGATGTAATCCTGTGGAGTTTGCTGTAATAGTTCATGGCAGAGGTTCCACATTCCACATTATCCTGGATGAAGTCATCCAATACCTGAAAGGTAAAGACAGTCCTTGGTTCCTTAGTGGTGGCAGGAAAGAGGCTGGCCATCATCAGCTGAAGGTATGAATCCAGTGACCCCTGACAGTTGCAGTACATCACATTGCAGAATTGTACTCCCAAAGTGTGCACCACAGTCAAGAAGGTTCTGCTGTTCAGTACTTTGAGATGGGGAGGTGAGCCTGAATCCACAGATTCCTCAGGGTCCTGTGCTCCTTCCTCTAGGTCATCAGAGAAATCTGATTCTGCATGATCACCACTCGGACAAGGATCCCCACCATGTCCAAGGTGCAGCACCAACCCTACCTACAACATCAGACATTGTTAT